>CABHPH010149082.1:0-40422 GCA_902168325.1 Peromyscus nudipes | reverse complement strand
TTTTGTAGAAATCTATTGATGAACACATTTGGCGGCTCTAGTCTCCATCTCCCCATGGTTTCCAACTGGGCATTGCAGAGTCTAAGAAGGGATTCACACACCAAACTTCTCTGCAGTCTCATTGAACAATGTAATCTGAGCCGCGTTTGCATTATCTCTTGTCAAAAGATGTGACACTGTTCTGATGAATGAAATTTTATTTTAACTTGAGAGCCCCATTGCATTTGAATTAGCTTATCTCTCACTAGTAATTTCCCAAACCTAAGCTAAGAGCAGAAGGTCCTCATGGAACAAGCTGAGCAGACAACGCAGACGGGAAAAAGACATCTCCAAAGTGGAACTCTCAGCCACATTCACGCCCCAGCTCAAGCACACGCTTCTTCAAGCTTTAGTTGTTTTTAGCTATTATGTAACAACTGAAAAAGATGAGGAGCTGCCACCCCTTTACATAAGTAAGACATTGACTATCAAGAAGGCTTTACCCTAAATTTGCAATACTGACTAGATTTTGGTAAAAGGAATTCTGCACAGAATAGCATTTTTTTTTTTTTAAGGAATAATGAAAGATCATTTTTTTTTTCTGAGAAACCCCGAATGCCATTTTCCTCTTCTTTCTCTTCTCTTTTCTTCCTTCCCAATGGTGTAGAGTCTTCTTTTTGGCCCAAATCAATGATTTTTTTTTTTAAAAACTGGGTTTTATTATATAGCCTTGTTAGCCTGGCCGGCTAGCCTTGAACTCACAGAGGACTGTTTGCCTCTGCATGTGGAGCATTGAGATTAAAGACTTGTCCCACCAAACCTGGCCACGTTATTCATCTTTTTGACTCTGAGTACTCAATATCAAGGGGAACACCTTCACTGAGGGAAAACCGTGTGCTGCTTTGCTTTGAATGCAGTTGTCCCTTACTGACTCTGAGGGCATGCAGGGATTCAGGACCCAAAATCCTATGATCTTGAGAGTAGAAATGCAGTGTGACTATTGATTTTTGAGTGGGGCTTCCAAGAAGTGATTAGATTAGGTCATTCGTCAGGAGCTCTTGTTTCTGAAGCTGTGGTAGTTTCATAAGGACCAGAGAAGAACACACAAGTACAGAAAGACATGTATCCTATCCATGGGGTGAGTCAGCCCAGGGGGCCCTGTAACAGGGTGTGCTATTTAGCCTTCCAGTCATAGAAACTGGTGGCTAAAAATACCTCCCCACCCCAGGTATTTATTATAGAAATGAAAACGTGACTACAACATGAATGATTAACATAGATCTACTTCCCTCCACTTAAAGATAGAAATGAGACTGAGGTATCCTAAACTGTGCATGAATATGTATCCATTTCTTCCATGCACCCTTCCTTCTTCAGGGATGCCACACAGTATCATGCCGCCACTACAGAATGTGGCTAATGGAGAGGGCCTGCAAGACTTTCATCTAAAGGCCCAGAGTTACCTGTGCTGACATAGTTTAGATTATTGACAATGACAAATAACTACAGATAATTTAATTTAATTTAATCCCTAATATGATATCCAGAATAGAAAACATTCCAAAACATGCAAGTTGTTGAGCCCCACATGATATCACAGGTCAAACATTTCATGTCTTACTTCACCACATGGGTTACATGATTTTCCTGTGTGGACTTGCTTCCCATCCCCAAGGCATCTTAATATGTAGATACAACATTCCAAATTCAAAATAAATTCCCACATCATGACCCAGTATTCCAGATGAGAATACTCCACCTGTAATATAATATCTTCATTTATAGCTGATTTGTGATTGTTCCTGTATGCTATTTAAGTAAATGTGAAAACAAATCATGGTCTTAAAGTGAACTGCACCATAAAGAACAGTCAGTCACCAACATAAATTATTGTTATTTTTTTCAGCCCTATAAACTGTGGGATATTCTACAAGGACAACAGTAGCATGCATGCATGCACACTCACCATGTCTGGTGCAGCTTACAGAGCAGAGAAATCATACCAACCTAGGCAATGTGGGGAAGTTGAACTAAAAAGTCTACCTCTGCCCCACAGCCCTTGACAGATAATCACAATGAATATAACTTGAGGAGGAATCTCCCCCTAGGGTCTGAATGTCTTTGTGACTCTTTCGGGAGATGCTTCTGATGGACATCTTCTGTGTGGTATGAAATCGTGAGAGTTGTGGGGATTGCACACTGAATGCCAGGATTCCAGCCACGGTGGCCATTCTGATTTTCATAGAACAGATTACAGTTATCTGTCAAACTCAAATGAAAAGAAGCAACACCATGGCAGCAATGATGGATACTTCCAGAAAATACTGGATGAGGCACATTCTTGGTATTTCAATAGAGAATAGAAAAGAGATCACAAACACAAAGACCTGAAACAAATCAATCATAGGAGGAAAGATGCTGCATGATTCTACTTGTACCAAGTGTCTCAAATAATCAAATAGACACAAGCAAAGAACAGAATAGTGTGAGCTGGGGCATGGAGCTGCAGAGATGGAGCATTGCTAATCAAAGGGTGTAAAATTTCCATTGCACAAGGTAAGTTATAGAGATCTTCCACATGGTACCATGTCCATAGATGACAAATCTGTGGCACACGTGAACATCTTTAAAAGGTTAGGTTTCGTATTTAGTTCTCTTATTACAATAATATTGTTTAAAAATTGAAGAAAATGTTTGTCTCAGAGAAGTTTAGATAGAGTACATGGAATATTTTTGCAATTTAGTGTAAGAACAGATGGATGATGGATAGATGGGTAGGTATATGGATAGATGATAGTAGATGATAAAAAGATTATAGATAGAAATGATAGACGGTGGATGGAAGATAGAGGATAATTAGATGACTGATGGATGATGGATCGAGATGATAGACATATGATAGAATGGTAGATAGAAATAGATACACAGACAGGCAGACAGACATGTAGACAGGTAGTAAGCCTATTTCCTAGACTATCATAGCCAAAAATCCACAAAGAAAGCAATTTTCTCTGTGGTAACAGAAAAGAGACTAGGAGCTGAAGAGAGGGCTCAGCGGTTAAGAGCCCACACTGCTCTTAAAGAGGATCAGAGTTGGTTCCCAGCTCACAGATGCCTGTAGCTCAACCTCTAAGACTTTGGTGAGTACCTGCACTCCCATCTACATGTATGCACATACTCATACATATAATTTAAAGAAAGAAATTGAAAAAGAGAGATAAAATAAAGTATAAAAAAAGGAGAATGCCTTTGCAGATAGCATAGACACTGTATTTTCCCCATAACTCAGAGGAATAAGGTGGGGCTAAAATACTCATTGGCTAACAGGTCTATTTTCTCAGGAACACTGTTCTAATGGTAAGTTAATCAGAAAAAATGTTTGGTGGTATTTGGTGTTTATCAAGAAAGGGAGAACATGCCTGACTTCAAGCTTGCAGCTTTTTATTCTCTAGGAAATGAAAGCTTTGAAGGGAAAAGCTTTCTCTGTGAGCTTTAACAGGGAGCGGGGACTTCATGACTCCTATTTCCAGTGGCTCAGAGCTTCACACGTTTCCTGTGTGTGCAAGAAGCCAAAGGAGAATCCCTGGGAAAACAACACAATTTGTATCATAAAAAGTGTTCGAATAAGGAAGCAATATAACCCAAGGTACTCATTCCCTAGGCAGGAAGTCCTGTAAATGTGTGGTTAGATTATCAAATTCAAATGAATAAGGATTAATAGCCCTCCTAAGCTTTAATCTAAATTGAACTTTTGTGGACAAGTGGGTTGTTAATAATAATAATAAAAACCCCAGAAATCTAAATGTAATTGTTATGTGTAGTACACAGAGGCCATGATTCATAAAGGATGAAGCATGGGGACTGTAGGTGACGGGGTCAGAGAATGGGAGAACAATAAAGTAGGATTTTACAAGACTTCTGGTAGTCATAGCAGGATAGATTCCAAATAAAGGTGGGACAGAATAAATCTTCTTGAAGGTGAAGGGGTTGGGAGTGAGTGGGAAGGCTGAGGATACAGGGAACTGGTGCAGCATCAGCATGAGCTCACGGTCGCTGGTTAATGAGCATCTGAGCCTCAGGACCACTCTCTTCAGTGGTCTCAGGAAGCTTCTAACACATAATGAGGAAGAAGATACTTCAAGACGCAGGGGTGAAAATGAAAGAGACAGTCAAGACAGCGGTGTGACTCTTCGGAATCATTTAAGTTTAATGTATTCTAGACTGGAGGGGAACGTTCAGGTTTTTCTAACCCAGTGTGAGAGAAAGGGAGGGCATGGGCTTCCCATGTGCTCCCGATTCTAGAGAATGCCCATCCTCATGAGAAGAGCAGTGGTAACTACAGGGTACTGGCTGAGAAAAGCACCCCATAACATATTTATTCCTTATTCTCTCTATGTTGGCTTACCTGGGATAAATCCCACGCCAGGTGTGACCTGAAAGCAATCCAGCCGTCTGAAGATTTGCTTCGAACTGACTACCATCCCCAGCAACAAGACCCAAACTCAGTCTGATTTCAATTCCAGGAGCTAGTCCAAAAGGAAAGCCCATAATTGGCAGGAACCACCTTTTTTTTGCACCATCCTCGCCATTCCCTAGGGGCCTCAGCCCAGCTCTCCAGTCTGTTAATCATCACGGCAAACAAACCTTCCAGACTATGAAATGCACCAGAGTTCTTGAGCACTACTCATCTGCAGACTACCAGGAAATGAGAAGGTAAATAAGAAGAAACTATGACCGTGTCCTTTATTCTGCCTAGAAAAACTAAGTTTTAAAGAAGTAAAAAAAGAAAATTTTCCAGTCTCTACACTGTTGTGAACTTGCCCAATGTTCAAAATGAAGCTGTAGTCCTCATAGTAGGAGGCAAAAGAAGGGATTATGGCACCATTCCAGAAGGTGGACCAATGACTGTGATCTTGTAGTTCTGGAAAATTCTAAAGATTTAAAATAGTTATAAAATACCCCTAAGAAGACTTTTATATAGTAGACACCTGCTACCAGCTACCAATATCTACATGTGTCTACATGTACACACACACATACTTTCTCTTTCTCTCTCTCTCTCACATATGCACATACATACACACATCAAACAAACAAACAAACAAACAAACAAACAAACAAATGTGGTCTTTCTGCTCTCCCATAGAAAAGTGGGATGAGATGCTATCTAAGTGCATTGACCCCCTAATGTGTTAGAGGTTAAGGCTAGGCACAGCATAGAATCACTTTGAAAATCTGCATCTGTAGTATATGCCCTTTCATAGTGAACTTGATCTGTTTAGGATGAAGGTAAAGTGGAAGGTAGAACCAGAAATGGAAGTTTATAACCATGAAGCACACAGCCTGACCTCTGTAAGAGCAGCAGGATTGACTGAGTAATGGAACCCCTGGCATTTCACTCACAAACTGATAAATTGGGATCTTGGCTCTGATTTCTACTCTAATTCTATCAGTCCGACACACATATTAAGGACTAATTGAAAGTCTCAGTTTTATGGAATAAAAAGCATTTTGTTCCAAACGTTCTTCCTCTGAGGCAGCCAATAATGGAGAGAGAGAAAGACAGAAGCAGCCTTCTGTTTCAGCACAGAATAAAAGCAGAAGTATATCGCTGAGCAGAGAATGATTGTCTGGAACCAACCTTGCTTGGCTTTCTTCCTAGTAAACTTACACGGTTGAGGGGAAAAAAAATTGCTGGTGATCCTGCTGACGCAACTCCTGGTAAGTGGAGCTGTTAGTATAAGGAGCAAGTTACGGGGGCTTTAAAGTGTGACTCAGAATGTTTGAGTTACTCATTCATGCAAAGAGGGTGACTTTCGTAAGCCTGACTTTGATACTAAGTTAAAATGGAAAATTCGCCAGCAGATTATGACTGAAAACTGAAAATGTTATGTCACATTTTCAGAAACAAAAATACAAGCTCTGGCCCAGTAGGAAAGAAAGGAAGACAGCAGACAGAATTGTGTATAGCAGGGACACACTGGCATGCACAATGAATGAGTATAACATGGCATCAATACTTCTGGGAAAGTGCACTGAAGTCACACGCTCGGATGCCGCTGTCACCAGAAGCTAAAACTTCTGCCACTTTTACTAATTGTGTGAGAATTGACACATTTGGCCCGATTTCATGTCTAATTGCTTTAGTAATCCAGTCCCATATTCGGATGGTTCTGGAAAGCTGAAATCCAAGTGAAACCATGACCTTTAATATTTTGTACATTTATATGAATCCGAAACATATCCATCCACCTATGATTTATCTGAGTATTGCTGATAGCAACTGAGAAACATTACTCCATTCTCTTATCCTGAGTAGGGATGTCATAGGTTAATTAAGAAAATAGATTGATGATTTTATTTCACAAACTTCCATTTAATTTTATTTCCGTTCTGTTCAGAGTAGGATTATTCAACATTCACCATGCACAACTAAAAGCAGACCCTGTTGGCATGGGGTGGGTGGCTCATAGCGATAATGAGCTCTCAGAAGTTAGTACCTGTGTCTTAATGCAACACCTATGTTACATTCAGTGTTGGTGTGAGCTGGACTCATGAAAGTTTCATGTCAATGCATGTGGAGCAAGTTCTAGAAAGCATAGAGTTTGTGGTTCTAGACCTGAGCTGGCAAACATTTGGGGCAGGGATATCTATTAAAATATAGGCAGGGAACACACCACTTCTAATTAATAAAATGACTTCTTCAGGTCAGTCTAGGGGATGGGAATCATCAGGTAGTTTGTTGATATTGGATTCCTGTCCTTCACTGTAGAATTCCTTGGTTGGCTCCTGTTAAACAGATAACACAATCCTCTCTGGGGGCGGCTTCATCTCACAAAAGGAAGTGAGCTTTTACATCGTGTGAAAGATGATGTGGGGTGCACGGTGAGCAAACCAGTCTAGAGGAAGCTGTGAGAAGAGGGCACTTTTTCAGCTTCTGCCATTGATTTTCAGGCCACCCACTTAGCCGCTCCAAAGGGCCTAGTTGTTCTCTTCATAACCTGGCATTAACAGTTACCATTTTCAGAGATGTGCAGCAATGGTCCATGTGCTTGAGAAACCCAAACAATTCACTGTATTAAGTAACATTTATTTTGAGTGTTATTATGACATAAAAGCAAAGTAATTCTGAAGCTGCAAATCAGCCTCATTTTCTCCATCAAAAAATGCACCTGAACTCCCAAGGAGTCTGATCTAATAAACTTTAAATACTTGCTAACACTGCACCCTAAAAGCCTGGGAGAAGCAAGGAAAGAAATTAAATGCATGCCTTAAACTTTTATGCTTTCACACCTTCCAAGCTCTGATAAACTGCTGAGAACAAGACAGCCCAACGAGTAACAGCTGAGCCAGCAATCCACCCAAGTTACTCCAGAATAGCTTCACTGTTTCTCATAAAGTGTCAAGAAAGATTTACAGTCCCACGGTCATGTCAACTCTTGGCATTTCTCTTGAGTGTGGGATGTTTCTCTCTAAAAAGAAAAAAAATCCTTCTATGCTAAAACACTTAATTGAAATCACACCATGACCTACTCTGTTTGTTTAAGGCAAACAATATTGATAAGGAATACAAAGAAAGGAGTGGATGAACCTCACAGAGTGACTCAGGATTAACGATAAATATCTGATAACCACAGTTACAAGTTGTAAATTTTCTTTTTTTTTAAATTTTCTTTTAATTTTCTGTGTGTGAATGTTTTATCTGAATGCATGTACATGTTTCATGTGCGTGCTTGGAGCCCATGGGGACCAGAGGAGGACATCAGACCCCTAGAACTGGAGTTACAGATGGCTTTGAATGGCCACATAGTGTTGGGATCCAAACCCAGGGCCTATATAAGATCAATGAGTGCTCTCTTAACCAGTGAGCGATCTTTTCAGCTCTGGAGATTGTATTTTTGGACCATTTTGATTATTCACACATTAACTCAGCAGACACTTCCTGATGTCTGCCCTTTCTCTTCTCCCATCAGCAAACCACTAATCAACCTCTGCCCTATGGAGTTGCCTGGTTTTGTACATTTCATATAACTGAAACAAATGAATTTGTGGTCTTTTGTATATTACTACTTTCATATAATATGTTTTCAAGGTTTATCATTCTTGTAATGTGACTACAGTCTACATTATTCCTATGACTGAATAAAACTCAATTATATGGGCAAACAACATTGTGTTCATCCTTTCTTCACCTACTGGGTATAAATGGCTCATCTCTATCCATTGATTCCTATGGCCAGGCATACATGGTGGTTTTCTCATGAATATGTAGCATCAAACCTTGGGGTTACAAACCTGTGAGTGCCTAAATTGCATGGAGATGATGTTTACTTTTTAAAGAAACTATAAAAGAGTACACACGTGTCTGAAACACTTTACAGTTCACCAGTAAGGAATCAGGATTACAGTGGGTCCACATCCTTCCCAATGCTTATGGTCATCTGACTATTTTAATATAGGCATCTAAATGAGGATGAAGTCATACTCATTTTTGTTTCCATTTGTGTACCATGTGCTTTCTGGCAATTTGTATATATCCTCCAAGGAAGGTTTTGGACAAAGATGTAATCAAATTCATGCCCATTTGTTATCTAGACCTCTTTGTTTTATTGTAAGAGTTCATTACATATCCACAGAAAGAGCTCCTCCCAACGTACATGATTTGGAAGTACATTTCCCCCTTTGTTGCTTTTCTTCACACCAGATTCGTGTTGTTTTTATGAAAGGGAGGATTTTGAGATCTTTATCCACAATTTTGTTGACATTGTCTATTTGTTTTCAATCTGCTCTTAGTGAGTTGCAGCCCTGCTTATTCACACATATGCTGTCTGTTGAAGAACTGGATAATTATGGCCATATTGCCTACAAAGTCTTATATGTAGGCCATATTCTCCTTGTATCACTATCTATTTTACATTGGACACTACATATTAAAACACTAGTTTTAAATTTTAAATTCTATTTTAAAATTTTTATATAGTGTTGCTCAGTTTGGGGGTTATTTCCAACTTTGACCTCGTGAAGTACAAACTTAAGTAAAAATGAGATATTCTCAGGTTGAAGATTAATTATTCAGAAGAGAATATGTTATGAATTAGGAGAATGGCCACCTATGGTTTTCAGCCTCAGAAATGACTTCAAGTCAACATGGCAAAACTTTGAGTCATGAAGCAAAATAGTCCATCAAGTCCTATGTATCATGCAGCATAATACACAGCTCTCCATGACAAAGAGCATTATTTGCAAACAGAGAAAAATTTCAATAGGATTAGAAGTATTTATCTTGATCAACATTTATAACAATCTTGGTTGGGAGTTAAGCATGCGAACATGAACTCTACCTTTAGTTTCATCAAAATCGTCTTTTGCATAAGTTGGTTGGTTCTACATGCTCAGAGCGTGAAATGGGGACCAATCTCAAGAATTGCAATGTTGCTTTTAATAGGTCATGTGATCCCCAAAGGCCAAATTGAGCATTTTAATTGGAGCTTGGGAACATCATCGATTAAGATACCATAAAATTCTTAGATCTGAAACTTCTGCATTTGGACACCAATCAGCAGAAGACTTGTAGATCTAGAATTGAGTATCTCACACCTTTCCAATACATGAGATCAAAACTACCAACTCATTTTATTTTCTCTTTTTAATCCTTATAAAACTCTGAATATGAGGGGAATGTGTATTCTCCTATGATTGATAAACTCACTTTAGCAGCACTTAGCTCCCAGCCCCTAAGGCATCATAAACATCACTCTACAGTCTACAGTGCTTCTAGTCTCTAAAAGCATTACTGGTGTTTTTATTCATTATATGACCAACAGTATTTCAAACAAGAATCAGGATGGACTGAAATAGCATGTGGATTTATTTAAACTATAAAAGTAAAGAACTTGAGGTTTATATGAGATATTGATGGAATCTTGAAAGTAGATTAATGGCGGTAAAAAATTGTATGAGTGAGAGAGCAAGAGAGAGACAAGACAGATAGAGAGACCATGAATTTTATGAGTGCGGTAGCTGGGGATTTGGTGGTCCTAGAAGCAGTGTGAATCTATGTGCAGAATTTTTAAACACCGTTTGGAGCGATCCTGACTGTGCATCTAGAATTGAAAGTACAGAGTAGATTCCATAGCAGAAAGCTTTGGAGACTGGTTCATTGTGCTGGTTGTGAGAGCTTAGAGCATTGTTTTTCTCCCTACCACAAATAAGCCAACCACAACAAATTCAAAACAGATATAAATCATTTGGGGGCTTTCTGAAATAGCCATTCTGCCAAAATAAAGGAACTCATTTGATAGCAACATTAAAAAAACAAAACAAAACTGAGTTCTCTACAGGATTTTTTTTCCCCTTCCATGTGTGAATGATGTTTTGATCAGGATTTACAAAGAGAAAAAACGCTGACTTGTGAAGGCAAACTGTCAAAGCTTCTTTCACTAAATGACAACAGTAAAGATGAGAACAGATGGCAGCACCAACCTGAGCCTTTGTAGGATCCGTGTTAGCAGTGCATGATGAACAAAAGGGAAAGAAAATTATAGATGCATTAGTTGAGCTGCTATTACAACACAGAATTGAAAAAAAAAGTAAAAAGTCTTTTCCCCTGGTCATTGAATATCGATGGCTGCACTTGATTTATAATTTGAATGCTTCTCTCTCTGTCTATGAGTAAAACACCCACGTAAGCCAAAACCAAACGTGAGTTGGGGATTGAGAGCACACAGACCTGCCTGGACTTTCTAAGGCCGATTCCTAAGGTGGGGGCCCAGGAACTGAAACCAAACTCTGCAGCTGAACTCAGAGTCCTCCCTAAGAAGTGCTGTTGTCACAGTCAGCCAATGAACACAATGGCATAGGAGCTGTATTCTTGCACATTTGCACATCATACTGATGAGACTGACTTAGAAGAGACTCCACCACACTTATTCTAACTAGCCTTCCTACTCTTATCAAAGCTTAAATTTTGAGCTTATGTGAGTGATAATTACTGTCATGTTCTCTGAGGGCATGTCTGAGACATTCTTATTTCTAGCATTATAGTCTTAAAACTCAACTCATATTTGGTATGTAGTACATATTTCAAAATTTGTAGAGAGAAGAATGAATTTATGAATATAGTCTCAAGGAAACAAATTTTAAGTACTTTAATATAGCTGAAAAATTATAACCCAAATCTGAAATCTATTTTTATTTTAATTCAATGTTTGCTCTTCTACGGAAAATATTAAAATCTTAATTAACAGAATAGTATTTCTCAGGGATTTAAGCTGGGTAGGTCAACTAAATACCCATGTATCTAGCATCTTGAAGATTCTAATTACTTTTGAATCCACCCATTATCATTTCAATTTATAAGTAATGGTAGCTTACAAAAAGAAATCACTACACAACGAACTTAGCAGGTGGCTACATTTGCTCTCACTAATACAGAAATATCACCAAAATAATTAATTTTAGCATTATGAATTATATCAGCTAATCAGAAGAAGTGTATCATTGGCTTTATATAGAACTACAAACCATTAAAATGCTTAATGGTAAGAGGGCTCAGAAAAATTCTTGACAGAAAAGTCTGTTTCATAATCTAGTTAGGCATAATTAACTCAGCGCAGAGCAGTTGATGGATGCTGAAGAGTGTTCACACAATTGCTGCACTGCACACCAGCACCATATCTGTGCAGAGGGCTATGCTGATGGACCATTGCTACCAAGTCTTGCCAATGTCTGCCCATTGATTGGAATTGAGACTGTTGGCTATGGACATTTGGAACCAGGGCTAGGTTCACTCCTGCCTTTTTGTGGATCTCTAGTGCTTTTTCATCTGTCCAGAGCTCAAGGGAGTAGAGCTCTAGGAATGGACAGACTTGTGTGGTGGCCAGAACCATTTAATTCCTTTGCATCATTGTTCAAACTCATTGCAACCTTACTCATCATTGATACTAAGTGGGTGAAGGCTTATCTAGTTTAAAAACAGTGAGTGATTTCTTTGATATGTTCAGTTTATATAGGCTGATAAAAGTAATCAAAACTTACTTTTGGCATTTATCAGGGCACATGGCCAGGAATCTTTCAAAATCATTAACAATCATACTACATGAGAATTTGGGTATACCATGAGAAACTCAGTTGTCTTTGAAATTATATGTATTATTTTTCCATTCTGTCTTTTATAAATGTCTCAGTATCACACTTATTTCCTAGTTAAAATGTAAATTTCCTGAGCACAGTGAATCCTCTGTTATTGAGCAGAAATTTTTAAGATTCTCCAGGTTTTTTTTTACCTCTCTACACAGCCTTTATCTTTCTCCTTAGGTTTCTTTAAACTACTTCTGTCTATTTCCACTGTAAAATATTGCTTCCGTGTTAAAATTGATGTGTCAAAATTGTTTAAATTTCTCACTGGGGCAACTCCATCTCCATATATTTAAATATTACTCTCTCTTGAAAGATAATTTCATATTTCACTATTTCTTGCAATAAATTTTCTCAAATATATGCTTCCATAGCTCCCAAGACATAGCAGATATATCGCAGGTTTGGATTTGTGCACACAAATTCTGTCTCCACAGATGGAAACTGAGTCAGTTTTGAGACCAGAGCCAGCAGTTCATCTTGTGCTATCATCCGTGGATACCTACTCTGCTTCCTCAGCTTTCAACTTGGATTCCTACCAGCAACTCTCCAGGCAGCCTCCAGGCTTCCAGTCTCACATTGGTGCTACATTATCGGCCCATCTTGTCCTGAGGTTTGCAGTCTGAGTGGCTACTTGTGCCTCTGGCTCTCTAGCCTGCAGATGGTTACTGTGGGACTATCCAAGCCAATCAAACAGTTCCCTTTTTATTCTATTGGTTTTATTCTCCTAGAGCCCAGATTCTTACATCTTGGGTTATGATCCTACATGGGGGTCATGTGATTGAATGTTGAAGCTATAAAAAAATGAGGCGACAGTAAAAGGTTTGTTAATATATAATGAGGAAAATTAATTTGAAGTGAAATGTATGTTAAATCTGAGATGTTTCTGGTGGCTCTCCCATGTGGCATCCTGTGATTTCACTTCAGCCTTGGTCCAGAACACAGAACATGTGTGCTCAGCCTTGTGTAGGATATCACTCCATGCAGCATTGACAAACACTGTCTCAGCTCATATTTGAGACTATTGTTTGTTATGAATTATAGCACATGCAAAGTTTTCTGCTCTCATGGAAACACAATAATTTAATTATGGAAATGAAGACTTTCAATATTCTTCTACTATCATTCCTTAGCAAGGAACACATGAGGACAACTTTGAGTTGCATTCCTACTAGAATATTTATTTTAAAAATTGCTGTTTGTGTTGCCGACTTGCATTTCACTAGAAATCACTAAATGAATTTTGTCCTGGGATTAGAACAGAATTTATAACCACCTCAGAGTTGGCCTTAAACATTCCTTTGTCCCTTTGTACTGTGTAGTTATGTGAGACTCAGTTCTCAGCACTGATGATTATAAAATCAAAATATAGATCTACCCTGAAAATGTAGAAGACAGACTCCATCTTGCAGTATCAAATATTCAGCTAAGATTTAATTCTTCATATGCAAAAAAGCACAACCATCTCATTGGTATGTTAATTAGCAACTGGTAGCATATATAACAAAGAATTGTTTCAAGGTGAGTATCTTTATGGTTTATTATCAGTAATATTTGGATTCTGTGCTACTTAGATACTCATATATACAGGCTTATGCAAAAATTGGTAAGGCAAGGGTTATGAATGGGAACATTTAAGAAATCCATCCCTGAGACCTGCAACTACTCTGCTCCATCCTTCAGCCCCTCTGGCTACACAGTTCTTCCTAGTGCTCCAGAACCATCACAATGTGTCCCTGCCTGTGAGTTCCTTCCCTCTGTCTTCAGGTCATGACATCACATTTTTTCATGGCTGCACTCTCTTTGTCTTAAAGAAGTATTTCCTGACTATTCTATCCTGGAACCCAAATTAATTTGATTCAAATTGCCCTTCATTATCTGCAAATACATCAACACACATGTACACATACACAAACACCCCTGCATCTGTGTTTCTTGGTAAACTATTTCCTTAATTAGAATATAAGCTTCATTAGGATTGTGACTGCCTTGAGGAAATGTTGTTTAGGATATGTTAGATAATTGTTTAATAGATAATTACCTCTTTGTATAGTAAGAACCTACTATATCTTAACTAAGAACTATGAGGATTAATAACTACAGAATAATAAGATATAGTGAGAAGATACATTGATGCTGTATTATTTTGCATGGGTCATTACACAGAAAAATAAGGATAGAGGCTTGCAATCTATTTTCATGAAACTGGATTTGTTCATTATGTGAAATGAAATATCATTTATAGCTAGTGCAAGTGGTAATTGAGGTTCCTCATGAGGACATATGAACATATCCTGTTCCTTAGGATCAGAAGAGCACACATCTTGTCTGCAGGGCCACAGATAATGAAATTGCAGCCTAGTGTGTGAACACGAATGAATAGAACCACTGTATCTCTGTATCACAAATCTAAAAATGCTGACTATCATAAAGTTATAAAGTGCTAAAGAGTATGTGAAAATATGTCATTATAAAAACAACAGAGAAAAAAATGGACTGAATAGCTAATTAAGTAGGACAAATCAGATTATATCCTTGGGAAAATGAATAAATTGAATATATCTATTTGTTCTTGTGAAAGTTTATAGTTTTATGATTAAATGAGACATTATAACTAATGGTCATAACTATTTTTGCCATGAGATCACTTGGAATGCTGCATTATATGTTTTTATATTAAAACTCTCTGGTATGATTCTTAATTTGGAGCTTCAGAGATGGGAATAGCATGTTTACTGCTCAGATAAACCTATGTGTGTGTTTCTATAATTTTAATATGAAGTGCATAAAACCTAATAATTTAAGTATTTATTTTGCACTTAGTACATGGATTTATGCATACATGAAGAATTACATTCATTTTACAGGCAAAGCCAAAGAAAGCTAACGATGTAGACACAGCCCCAAATCCCTTCCTTCTTCCTGGAGTGCCTCCTTGGAATCAGATGAGGAAAAAGATGAATTGTCCAGGAAGCTCAGCTGTGGTGCCCTGAATGCAGCTTCTAGTTGGTCCTAAAATGCTCCCCCTAGGTTCACAGTGACATGAAAGGGATCTCTATACAAGACTTGGCAGGCACTAGCAACACTAAAAATAGCTGCTCCACTCAGAACTCTGATTCTCATTAATTCCCTTAAACCCTCCCTAAATAGGAAAGGAGACATAGAAAGAGGTGGCTATTTGTTTTTCATGACACAGACATAAGCAATGAAGGAATAAGCCCAGATCACAGGCAGGGAAGAGATGGAAGGATTAGAAAAATAATCAGGGTTTCAAACATTGTGGAAAACCAAAGTTAGGACATAAAAGAATGTTTCCCCCAGTACCATTGTGGTGTGTGCATGTGGGTATGCTTGTATGTGTAGTATATGGGTATAGTTAGTGTATTTACTTTTCTTTTAGATTTTAGATAAAAAAGTAATATTGGAGAGAGAAAACATTTAAGGCTGTCACTGCTAAATTGTTCAGTCAATCTTTACTATGTTTCATGTAATAAGAGAGGCAATCTATCAAGCAGGCAAACAAACAATGCTGTTGAAAGTAAATGGCTCATTCCCAGAGTGCTTTAATCATATGCAACTTACAGAAAACTCACCCTAGCTACACCAACAGCACAGGTTTGGCATCCTAGGCTACGACCCTGTGAAAACAGTTACAGCAATTTGCAAAGAGAGAGAGATTACTTCTTTCTTTACAAAAGAGCTGTTTACAGAGCTCTTGCCATTCATTACTTTGGAATAGACAGTGGGTCAAGTCACTAACCAAGTCCTCTGTCAGAGCAGAGGCTATCAAAGAAACAGGCAAACAAGCAAGAGCAATTACAGCAGATACTCAAGTTGCTTTGCTGTCCCATGCTGTATATCAGGATGGATGTGGGGATACACATGTGGCTTTGAGATGAAGGATGAGAATGAACTTACTGGGTTTAGGTAAGTTTAGACCTAATCAACAACATGGAGATGCAAGTCTCCTTCATGGGACTGTAGAGGAGAGCCGACTTAACCCGTGTCTGAGGAATGGACCTTGCTCACGTTCCATTTCTCCAGGAGAAGATTCGGGAAGCATTCTATGGAGAACTGAAACATTCTTTCAAAGATGCTCCTACAGGCATATGTTGCTTGTTGAGCATATTGCTCCCCCATTTGTATTTTCAATTACATGTGGTCATACAACACATACATGGTATTATGTAATTACATAAAATCTAGGAACCACAAAGGAAAGAAAACAGATAATATCTCTCTCTCTGGACTGGCTTAATTTGTTTAATACTGTGATCTCCAGCTGCACCAATTTTCATGCAAATGATATGTTTGTTTTTTGTGGAAGAGAAAAATTCCCTTATGCATATAAGCCACACTTTCCTTGCCATTCTTCTGTTGATAGAGCCTAGGTTGGTTCCATAATTTAGTCATTGTGACTAATGCTGCAGTAAACATGGGTTTGCAAGAATCTCTGTGATGTGTTGGTTTGTAGTCCTTAGGGAAATGCCCAGGTGGAGCAGCTGGGTCATATGGTATATCTAGTTCCAGCTCTTATGAATCTTCCATATTAATTTTCATAGATACTGGACTAGCTTGCCTTCCCAATCAACTGTGTACAAGGGTTACTTATATAGAACATTTTTAACCGTTTTTAATACTTGAGGAATAAATCAGGAGCAGTTCTATCCAAAGAAATTAATTTAGCAATAGTGAATCAACTGCACTTAAAGACAGCTTTATGATTGAAGATAAAAAGAAATAAATATACTTTTTAAATTCTTTGTAGATAAATAAGTAATAAAACATTATTTCAATATACCCATCTGAATCATTATATATTTATATATAAATATCAATGTATGGTATACATATTACAAACTGTCTATTATATATGCATATAAAAAGATATAGGCACACATTTGTGGTTATATATCCATGCACAATTCACGTAAATATTTATGTGTATCTTCAGATTTTTATGTGTATACTCATTAATTTTCTACTTTATAAATATGTTTAAATTAAATAAGTCTAAATTTTAATTATTAAAAGAACAATTGAGATCATAAAATTTAAAAACAGAGATAAAACAAGAAAGAAAATCAGAAAAAAAGTAAGAGGGCCAATTGTATTCTATATTCAAAATGAACTCTGAAGGGCACAAACATGTTTTGTCTCTATCCCTTAACCAAGCAGCTTAACAATTTATAGCAAATCATTTAATTTCTTACACTTTCTAATGAAGATGTCTTATAATTGAAGATGTTAAGTTTTCCCTAAGGGCTGTGATTCCATGAAATTAAACCTAAATTAAATGTGTTTCATAGGAATTAAAGTAAATTATAAAGGTCATAGAAATAAAATAATCTAGAATCACTTTTCCCTTTGATCTAAAAGGTTTTCCTTTTCTATGATTAGATTATCTCCAGTTTCTTCAACAAAAAGTGCTATACAAGATGGAAGAATTTTTCTTTTAGGGTCAGAAGTGGTAATAGCTTCATATACTTATAAAAACACTCATTATTGACATTTGATGTGCAGAACTAGTGGGATACGTGTGTTCATGGCTCCATGGGCACCCCAAGATGCAGGCTCCAGATTGTTCTAAGAAAACTATGAGTGCTGTTTATTCATTTGTTAAACATGCATTGCCTTGTCCTGTGTTCTCGGTATAACACTACACAATTACAAACAATTTAAAACACGGATAAATTAGCATAAGACCCAAGGCTGTGGCAGAGCACACCTGGACATTAGCAGAAGACAACGGTCACCTTGGTGCATTTTTCTGAACTTTACCTCTGGGTGCTGCAATTAACTACAGGTGTGAAAAATTATGTGCAGCCATAATTATGCCTAAAAATACTTAATGCAGGTGTAACTGGTCAGTTGAATCCTCCCAAGGGAACCGTTGGTTAATTGTACCAGTTATTAGATAATTATAGGTATAATCACATGAATTTCCATGTAATTTTATTGCTTAAAATGTCTAGTGCTGAAAATAAGATATAAATATAAGCTTTCTTCAAACTTGCATTCAGAGTGCTGCTCACTGAGTTTCAAGTGCTGAACAACTAGGATCTCACACTGACCATTGTGTGCTTGGGTGCTGCTTCTGAACTATCACTATTTCCTTCAAAATTACTCTCCATTCAACATGGGGGCAAGGGAAGCATCTGCATCAGGATATTGTTGTTAGTCCAGTATTAAGCCTTAATGCTGTACCTGACTGTAGAAAGCTTTTGTGTATGAATGAGATTGCCTTGCAGTCTCATGAGTACAGTCAAGGTGAATGATGTACACCTGAGTACTGTATTTTATAGGAAAGCAGGGTATGTACCTACTGGATAGGACATTAGTGTTAGAGGCTGGAAGGCTTAACCTCACAGAACGATCTTGCTTACTGTGGTTTCGTCCCATTATCTGGTTATGCAAGCAGTGAGTTTGTAATTTTCATAAAGGTATTAATAATGACCCCAAATGGCTTGTATTGATAGACAATCTATGTCAAATATTGCCTATTCTGACACTTGGCAGCTGATGAAAGTTGTGTTTACTATGTGTAATCACCTATCAAAATTCAAGGATCAATGATGCCTGCAGTACACTGTATCATAATTTCAGAAACTCAGCTCTTGCTACATTCCTTGTGGGCCAGTTTCAGTCACTTATCGTTATTATGGTAATAGGCTCTGCCTCTGTTCCCATATGCTTTAGTTTGTCTTATCCTGACTCTACTTGCTCTTTCCAAGCCTCCTGGTATACTTCTTAGAGAAGTAGCATGACTCTATATAAATCACTAGAATGCTATAGACTGAAGGCGTTCCTTTTAAAACCTAGGTGTCGCCTTTGTAGTGGTACTGGGAAATGGGACCTCTAGATAATGAGGCTACAAGAGCTCCTAACTTGGGAGTGAGAATAGGTTCCTTCTTAAAACATATAAGCTGCAATGTTTAGTCCCTTGCTCATCTGCCTTCTGCCCTTTGAACCCAATATTTCCTCCTTTGGAGGATGCAGTTCTCAGTAGACAAGTGAGCCTGCTACATCTTGGACTTTGAAGCCTCACAAACTTTAAACAAACCATTAAAAAATGAATTATCCAGTCTATGGCATTCTGTCAGAGCAACACACCATGGACTAAGGCACCCTCCTTACTGCTGCCTCTATGAGTCTCCCAAATTTTGCCCATAAATGCCCATCTTTGATGGGTGAACTTTCCATCTTTTTAAATAAAAAGCAGTATAGTAACAACAACAACAAAAAAAACTATCATTATTTAAGCAAGGCAAGTGTCCAGGCTGTCTTGGAGCTCTCTCTTGTCAATGTGGTGGTGGCTCATAGCCAGAAAATATCGTCACCCTACCTCTTAGCCCCATATAAGTTATGCTTCAGTAACACTCAAGTCATCTACTACAGTACTGAGAAACAGTGTACTGGCAGGTCATACAGCCATGTCCAACAGTGTCCCGTCAAGTCTTAATGATTACTGAACAGATCAGATTTCAGCATCTTGAGTTAAAAGAAACGACTGCAGATCCACGAAATATGCAATCATGGCCAACTTTGTAGGGCTGGTGTCGGAACTCAACAGGGCATGTGCAGAGTATGTACAGTCCCTAGGTATAGTTCCATCATCATCATGAATTAAATAATCTACGGTCAACTTTATTTAGGAGACGGCTCTCTCTGTCTCTGTCTCTGTCTGTCTCTCTGTCTGTCTCTCTGTCTGTCTCTCTGTCTCTGTCTCTCTCCTCCTCCTCCTCCTCCTCCTCACTGTCTCTAAACATATGACTTACAAAATTAAAGAAGTCAGTTTTAACTAAGTAAAATCATGGCCTTCACCCTTATTTGAACATGGACTCTTGGTGGGGGGCAGGGTGGTGGTGATGGCAGTAGTAACATTCTGTTAATAATCTTTCTGGTATCTATAGAATATGCTCCAGGACTTGGCTCTCAGAAGTTCCAGGGTAGACATAAGTCACAGCTCTTGTGTCTTGGAGCTAATCTGCCTACTATTCAGTCAATTATTAGCTACTGCAAAGCCCTGGAAAGACAGACACATTTCCACAGAGGAAGGATAACTAGGGCCTTAACAGGAGACTGAGTGTTTTCTTCAGACACACACAGCATTGACCCCGACTCTCCCAAAGATAATACAGAACATGTTATGTTACTGATGGGAATTAGTTTTCAATTAACAGCCTCTATTTAAAGGGATCAAGAAACAAATCCTAAGAATCACTTTCCACTTAATGTTTCCAATACTGCTCAAAGTGGGCTTCTTTCCTCTTTCGATGCTAACTGGATCATCATCCTCTCATATCTCAGGTTCCAGGAACATAGTAGGGATTTTCATGCTACCATGTAGTTAGATGGGCTGTAGCTAACTCACTTGCCTGTGGTCTCCTGTTTCACCTCAACCACAGCAGGAAAGACTGTATGATTTAAACCAATTTATATCTTCCGATTTTGTAAAACAAAAACAAAAACAAAAACAAAAAAACAAAACTACATGGCTCTTGAAAAGCTTTAACTTCCACTTGAATGTGTATTTTCTGGTATCTGTTGGTCTTTCAAAACACAGGTGCACTGTGGATGCCTTTCTCCTTTGGGAGATTCTCTTAGGGAGATTCTGTAATATTCCTGGGCTACACTTGCTGATTTCTGATGCTAATTCACTGTCCTCATCAAGGCTCCACTCTTAATTCACTGTGTTTATGAAGTCTCCCTCAACAACTCTTCATATGGGATCAACATTAGCACCTCAGCATGTACAGGACTCCTGGTTTGAACACATTTTAGGAGAAGGAGCTGATTCCCTGGCTCCACTGAAAATGCCATTCATGCTGTCTGTTGTGTTCCCAGTGCCTGTCACAGTTATTAGTCTATGGTTTATTCATTAGTAAGGGTGAGCATACATGTGGTGCTGATAGTCTAGTGGAGGAGCACAGGAAGGTGACAATCTTGTAAGTAATTCCTGAAACTGAAAGTAAACTAGAAAGGAGAAGAACTCTTCTGTGAACAGTGGGGAATTCTAGAAGATTTAGTTTAGCTGCTATAACTCATGAGAAATGGAGTTTATTGAATGAAGATTTTTTTCAAATGAAAACAATTGAGTATATGCAGAGATGTGTGCTCAAGGACTGCAAAGACCATTTGATGTGGCTAGTGTGGATAATGGAAGGATGAACTGGAAAGTGGCGGATTGTTAATGCTTTGTTTTTAATGTCACCCAGCAGGATCCTTCCCCTTCATATTAGCATGTTTGGATATCAGCATGTGGTTCAGAAGCTTCTCATGCACAAGGCTGGAGATTTATACTGTGAACATCTCTGGAGATCCCAATACAAGTTTTCCTTAGACAAATTAGTGAGAAAGTGTAGATGTAACCAACCGTCTTATTAAATAAGAAACACAGAGCCAATGTAAAGATGAAAGCCCAAGAGGTCAGAGCTAAGAGTCTTACCACTTTCCGCCAGCTAGCCTCTCCCGCCAAGAGACCTCTCCGAAAAGGACTACTTCCTGTGCGTTCGCCTTTAAATAAGAGTTCTGTTCTGCCTTCTCATTGGTTGTAAACCCAACTACGTGACTGCCTCGTCACTGCCTGTCTGTACAGACCTCCAGGTCTTCTATGGTTGGTATTGAGATTAAAGGCGTGTGTCTCCAATGCTGGCTGTATCCTTGAACACACAGAGATCTACCTAGTTCTGCTTACCAAGTGCTGGGATTAAAGGCATGCACCACCACCGCCCTGGCTTTCCCTATGGCTTGCTAATAGCTCTGACCTCTAGGCAACTTTATTTATTAACATACAAATAAAATCACATTTCAGCACAAATAAAATACCACTATAAGAAAGCTTATCAGTATGCAGTGGGAAGCTCAAGGGAACTGTTGCATAGGCTGTGTGGGACAGATTTGCTGGAGAGAGTGCTTACCATTACCATTACCCAAAGTAAATGTCTTACTTTGGGATGAAGACATTGCTAATAGGAGTATCACATTCAATGAAGATGATGGCCTGCTTGTACTTCCATATTTGCTACTAACCTCACACAATACAGCATTGCACCTGAGCAGGTCTGTAAGAAAAGGCACAGGAATGTGTCTTCTAGAAATAAATTCTTCTCTCATGACATAACATATTGCATCATGTACGTCTCATAAAAACCTCTTAGGCAGTTCATCACTCTTTCTGCTTAACAGACAAGGGAAGAAGAGCTTGCAGAGGGGAAATGGCATTCAGCCTTACACAATGCATACATAAGAGTGTAGGATAAAGCTGAGGTCTCTCTGACTTTTTGTCCTTCACCAGACAACTTTGCAAATATCTGTGATGTAACTCCCAAGGAAGGGCAGGGCAAGCAAGCAAGAAAGGAAATACAACATACAGCAATTTGTTCCCAACAAAACTGGAATTTGATTTCATTGAAGTTAAAAGTACAGGTATTCCAACTAATGTGTGTCAAGATTGCTCTTGCCCATGATAGAAACCAAAGCCTAAGAGGTTTAAGCAAAATCAGCACTTATTGATTCTCATGGCTGAAAATTCCATGATGGACTTTAGAAGTCAATCGTTCAGGGAACCATAAAATAACTCCATTCCACTGGCACTGGTAGGATGGCTTCATCCTCAAAAGCTCAGGACCAAAGTTCAGGGACCTTGCCTTTCCCCAAGCAAGCCATGGCACTGCTATTCTAATTGGTTCAGGGTCCATCTCAGAGTCAACACCAATATCCCGTCACCCCAAATGCTCTGATTGTCATGTGGCGGTGTCATGTTTGCCCTGGACCCAGCCTACAGTCAGCGTCACTCAAATGCACCAGACTGCAGGCAGTAGACAAGTAAGCTTCTGTTGATGGGATTAAAAAGGGATGCTTCCACATCGAGGGAGCCACACTGACAAATACAATGCTCAGTTAAAATAGAGTAGACTAACTCACCTTGGCATTTTATGACTGTGACAGAATCAAACTCAGTGATTAATTACATGATGTTTTCCTAAATTTCTTCATTTCTTTAAGGCATGCCACCACAAAAATGACCATTATTTTAGCAAGAAATTTTATTTGTGATGGTTTCTCAACAGATACGAGCAACAACATACCAATTTCTACAAGTATGCTTTTCAGGCATGAACCTAATCCATTCAAATAAAGTTATTCTGTAAACAACTGATGGAATTCTGTCTTTTGTTTTCAAAATAACCTGGTATTCAATCAAATTCAAGCCCATTTTTGAACTTTAAACTAATTTGTTTGTACATATAGCCACAGTCATTCTTTAGTCCAAACACATGGGTTTCTTTAATCCTTTAATCAATATTTCCTTCTAGCTATTCATTTCTTTTTTCTCTCAAGATCATTCATTTCTCCAAGGAAAGTGGCAGAGTTGACCGACTCATCTCTTTGGTGGTTTACTACAAAGTAGATTAGCTTTCAAATTTCATTTACAAAATACATTCAAATGTTACTGTTTAGTGCTATTTTATTTTATGGCCACTTGAATGTAGTTGTTTTTAATCTCATTATAATAATAAAATAAATTAATTATGCTATTAAAATCCCTGCTTCCTCTTCTATTAACTGAAAGCTTACTGAAGTCTCAGACACAGATTTACCTTCCTAGTTCTCGTCAGTTTCTCCAAATACAAGTAAGTGGACATATGATAAGCAACACTGCTGTAACTGAATGCCAGCTTTTTCAGAAAGTGGGCTTTGTGTACTCGCCTCCAATGAATTAGTAAGGAATAGAAGAATATACTCTGCAGCCATATTTAAATTCTTGAGTCAGAGAGGGGGTGGTAGAGCATGTAGCTCTCTTCCTATCTTTCTGTAAGCAGAAAGTGTAGGAAACCTAGAAGGAGAAACCAGAGAAACTGGCTGAGTGACTAATGGAGTGGGTGGGGCTGTTTGGATGAAATGTCTCCAAGTGAAGTGTCATCTTAGGTAAAGAAAGAGAAGAAGTCAAGAGAAGAGGCCCTTGTAGACTAGGTAGGGAAAGGCCATCTGGTATACCAGCTATGGCAGAGACTTGGAGAAGCCAGCTTTTATTTAACTCACTGGGGATGTCTGACTATATTCGGAGGTAAGAAAGTGAGGGTAGTTTGGTTACACAGGCACTTACTTATCTAGTCTCCTCTGACTCGTTAAATACTCATAAATATATGATTTTTACCAGTAGCTCTTTGCTCCATAGCTTTCTTCCTATTAGCTACTATACTGTGTCTATATTATTTCCATTTCTAGGCATGGCACATTATAAAATATTGGTATTAATGATATTTATACAAATTAAATTGCACCATTATGTTTGCAAAATGTGGCCTACATCTATCAACGCAACAAATTACAGATGCAAAACACTCCTTAAGCTGCATAATGACAGCACATTCTAAAATGTATCCCTGAGCACTAGTTAGGAATTTCAAGGGAAGAGAGAAGAATTATACACAGCTAGGAAATGGATACATAAAAATAAATAACTAATTCTTGGAAAAGGGCTTACTTAATCAAATACATGCCTCAAAGACATGCTAATGAGCTGTCTCTCAAAGTGCAACGACTTGTATAAGTACCAGGAGCTTGCAGCTCCCACATCAGCTACTCTCTGTAGCAATTGTGCTTCCCTAGAATGTTAAGAGTGAGAGTAACCTGGGGTGTTTGATGTCAGGGCAAGTGCTAGAAAGTATGGATGAAGTTTGTCTTCTGTTTTCTCTGTTGTGAGTCATGCTCTAATGTTTTACCCTGTAAGTATAAGGCTCAAGGAAACACAGTAGTCATGGGTCCACCCAGTATTTTTGGTCCTTTTGGTTTTCTAACTAACCATTAAATATTTATTTCATACCTAGTGCCCAGGCTCGTGCCAGGCCTGTGGCAAAATCTGTCACATGCAAAGCAGCCTACAGAGAAAAAAAGATACCTAACAAAAACACTATAAATCATGGAGGATGGGCACTCATTGTCACTGAACTATCAGAGGACACATATAAAAAATAAACGAAGAAGATCCATCTACCACTGAAATGACTGCACGTTCTAGACGGTGATAGTCCCTCAAACAGTGAACATCTGGCTGCTGTCCATCAATCAGACAGTCCCTAGACAGACGAGACAGACCTTTGCACATTCATGGAATATCACTCCTAATAGGAAGGGTAGCCTTGTGTAAGAATTAATTCAGTCTGGAAGGCTCACTTCAGCTCCACTGCACAGTATTTTTCTGACCTTATGAACATACGTACATATATGTGTGTGTGTATATGCTTCTAATATCCTATATACTATATATGTGTAAACCATATAGATATGCACAGGCAAGTATGTATGTGTGTATATTCTTTCTGCTACACAGTCAACACTTGCATGAGAGCTTCTAGACAACTTAAATGTTGGAACCACTTCTTGGGCAATGTTTAAGATGGGACACTTAAATTGATAATACTTGGATGGACGTAAATAAAGACGCAGTCATCATGATGAAAACTTCAGGTGCTTCATACCAGACTGTGCGGGGAAGTGACTAGGCAGCTCGTACTTCAAAGCAGCTTGAATTCCAAATAGAGGTAAACATAAAAGAAAGAAATGTGAGTAATGAGCTCTAACAAATGGGGGCCTCATGCTTGGCTAGCCAAGCAGTGGTTCCAGTAGCCCAAAGTGCAGAGGTGAGGGTATAGCTCATACAAACAGCTTCTTCACGAATTGGGAAGGGCAGTATCTCCACAAGCCAGCTGGGGACATTCTAAGGGCTTCCTGAATATCCTTGCTAGTACCTCAAGGCACTCCTTTAAAATGAAATTTTGGTGCCAAGTCTTTTGACATTTTGATAGGATACAAAACTCGCAGCATCAGGCACTCCATGCCTGCCAATGCTCAAGGTTCAGTGTAGAAAATACACAGGCACTTTCACTTATGGACTATAAACAGCATTGGCTGAAACCCAGAATTAATTAGCACAGTACTTCAATGGAGAAAGCCATTAAAGAGTAACTTCGCATACAACGAAATTCTTTCTATGTACCTTCTAAACAATGAGTCATGTGTTGAGAATACATTTGTTCAGAATATACCACAGCAGTGGTTTTAATCAATAGCTTCATATTGAGAGTTATATAAGAATTATTTCAAAATGATGGTGCCTGAATTCCCTCCATAGCTGTGTTTGCTTTAATTTTTATCTTATGCAAATGAGCATTTTTCCTGCGTGTATGTCTGCGCAGCCTTTGTGTGCCTGGTGTCTGTAGAGGCCAGAAGAGGGCAGCAGATCCCCAGGAATTAAAGTTACACATGGTTGTAAGTCACCATGTTGGTACTAGGAATAGAACTTGGTTCCTCTGGAAGAATAGCAAGTACTCTTAACCTCTGACCCATCTCTCCCACCCCACCACTGAGATTTTTATTTTAATAATCTGTTTTTTAGAGATCTAAATGAGGAAGAGCAAGGTCTTAGGCTGACTGGAACAACACAATGTAGCCTAGCTATGTTTGTCTCCAGAGACTATTTTGATCATTGTGGTTAACCTGGATACAGGTCCGCCTAAACACTCTTGGGTTCAATGACCATGAAGAAGAAGATATAATGAGTAGAATAGGAAGTGGAAAGGAGAATGGCAGTTGACCAGGCAGGACGTGAGTAGGCAGGTAACTGTGGCTGCTACACACGACTATAATAATCTCAAATCACTCCTGCAAAGGGGGAAAATTTGCCAGCAAAGTTGAAGATGGCAGAGCCTGCCACATCAATTACTCCATCAGCTTTCTTCTTTCACATGGATACATAGAAATAGCTATGTATATTAGATAGATATATTAACAGATATCTATCAAATAGATACTCCAAATATCTTAGGAAACTGTGGCACTAGGTTCATTCATTTTCGGCTTCTTTTAAACCCATAAAAAATTATGACTTAAGTCACAGTGCAAAATCCCAAATGTGGGATGAAACTGAGACTTGTGACCTTGAAGAGGTGAAGATCTTACAGAAAGACATCTTAAGCAAATGACAAATGGCTAAAGATTGTATCAGCAACTAAAATTGGTGTGGCAAAGTGACACTTCTTAAGTAATGGTAGGAGAGGCTATTGAGAAAATAACTTCAACTTACAGTAAGAATGATGAATATGCACAACTCATTTAGCCTCTGTGCATCTGAAACAGGGTTAATGTCATTGCATTTTTCTGAGAAATATGTGTCACTCTGCAGAATGTGTGGGTGGTAGTATGGGAGCCAATAGTAATTCTTGAACATAACTATTCAAAACATAAGCCTGTTTAGTAGCCAGTATGGGGACAGGACTCTCCTACGCATCAGGGATATTTAAAAATGAATGAAGTGTATTCTTTGCCTTCAGATAGGGAACTAGTTGGAGTGTAATTACCCAGCTCAAATGATGGTCATCAACAGCATTCTAAGTGAAGAAGTGGTCAATCTAATTCCTCAGTGCTGTTGGCTACCTAGAGACTGCTCATCAAAATCTGCTTTGCTCTTATCTAAGTAGCAGGGAGTCTGTTACAAAATTTTGTTTCCATAAATATGGGTTTATCAGTGTCAATGAAATAATTCGAAGAATGAAGTTCTGAGGGAGGAGCAAGAGATGTCCAACTGCAATGGAACTCCATAGTGGCTTTAATTCATACATTCTTCTCCATCCCCCATGTCCCCCCAAAAAAGAAAAAGAAAAAAAAAGAAAAGAGCAAATTAAAAAAAATGGCAGAAATAAAAATAGAAATTGAAAAAAGAACTCACAATGAATTGTTTCCTTTTTCTTATCATTAGCTCATTCAACAAGCATTCATCAAGATCTCCTCTGTGACTGTGACAAGGAATGGATTAAATATTGAGAAGAAAGATGTGTATACAGACAGTCTAAATTCCTTGGATTTCTGGGTTGTAATCAGACACTGAGTTGCTAATGCTAAAAAGGAACAAACAGAGATACAGGAATTAGGCTTATCTCTTTTGTGCCCAGATGCTGTGGGTATTATCTTAGAGAACACAGGCAGTCTACAAGGGACTTGCAGGACTCTCAGAACTATACACTGATAAGCATCTGAGGCTTGTCCCGTACTCCTGTGGGTGCTACGGTTATCACAGCAACAGGAGTTTATCTGAGTTGCTCCAAACCTCAGAAACCGACAACACAGCCAACAGAGTCCTCAAGCTGAGTTCAGAAGAAAGCAAAACATCATCTCTGTTGAGGAGACATTTTTGTTTATAAAGTGTAGGACTCGTGAAATCTTCCATGGGGCACTGTGTGCTGGAAGATAAAATTGTTGCATACAAAGAGCGAGTCCATTCAGCATCCCAGGACATGTGCTGGAAAAACCTGTCCAGTTGTGTGGGCATCTCATGACTGGACGGGTGGGCCCTCTGAAGCTCAGTCCTATGACCCACTACTATCAAGCACTTCTGCTCTGTGAAGAGCCAGATTGCCCAACAAGTCTCCAAAGCTGGGCAAATGCCAGCATAGCCACTCCTGTCCCTGACTGGACAGATGGTCTTGCAAGGTGAAACCTTTGACTCTTTCAGTTGTATTGTGATCACAGAAAGCAAACAGGGTTGAAATGCTAACAATTGTATCCCAGTCTCACCACAGCTCTACACTGAGAGCATGGTTAATGGAGGAGGAAGGAAGTCCAAACCAAGGACACGAAGCAAAGAGCAAGAATGTGTTTTCCCTGACTTCTTTTTCTCTAAAGACTGGGTTCTATATTTTGTATATACTGTTGTGATTAGAAAACCTTTCTTCCCATACAGTACAAAATTATTGATGACAATCATAGTTAACTGATGTGGCTACAATCCTTACCTAGCCCAGGTGCTCCCATAAAGAAGAGCTATACAAATATCTGTTTTTGTTTCTTTGTTCTTGTAAAAAAAACATGTTATTCCATGGACAATGGTCAAATTTTTATTTTTTACTCTTTTGCCAGCAATGTTATCAAGCATTAGAGACAATCCTGATCCAACATGCATCAGATGAATGAATAGAAATGGTGGATGTATATCTCAGGGATTCTATTGCTGTAATAAATATCAATATCATCATCATCATCATCATCATCATTATCAACATCATTTTGATGAAACAATGATATAGCCCGACAAAACCTTAGGAGAATGAACTAATCTGTACTTTGAATTTTCTTCAATGGATAAGAGCAGCCCACACACTCTACTAATATAATGTTAATATGACCCAGATAACCAGTAGGATTGTTGTGTGTTTAATTTGGGGCTTATGGTTGCAGAGGGTTAGAGTTCATGATTATCATTGCAGGGAGGCAGACATGGTGCTGGAGCAGTAGCTGAGATTAGATTTAGATATTGATCCACAATCAGGAGGCAGAAAGGAAAAAAGAGGGAGAGAGAGAAGAGAGAGAAGAGAGAGAAGAGAGAGAAGAGAGAAGAAAGAAGAGAGAGAGAGAGAGAGAGAGAGAGAGAGAGAGAGAGAGAGAGAGAGAGAGAACACTAACTAGCTGGGAATAAAAAGGACATTTGAAACCTTAAAGCCCACCACAGTGATTGACCCATCTCCTCCAACAAGGACACACCTCCTAATCCTTCTGGAACAGTTCCACCAACTGAGGACCAAACATTCAAATATATGAATGAATGGGACATTCTCAATAAGACCATCACAGTCTGTAACTCCTAGTTTAGAGATTTTCACACAATTAATTACTAAATAATAGGAAATGCTTTCAAGTGAAAAGGGCACTGGGCAATATCAGGAAATGGAAAGTGTCTGCGTTTCAACAGCTCTCTCACTGAGGTCAGGCCACAATGCAGAACACACCTCAGACTGTGTCTTCATTTGCTTAACTGTCTTCTAATGCCAGAAAGAAGATAGAATAGGCATTCAGATATTTTATACACTTTTCAGAGATCTACTCATTCTCTGAAGCATGTTTCTTTTTCAAGTCTTTATGCATAAGTCAAGTTTTATTCTTATATTTTAAGCATTCATTAACCAAGTCTAAGGATTTGAAAAAAAGTATAAGATATTCTAAAAGTATAAAAAGAGACTCACTAATGACCACTTTGTGGCAGATACTTTATTTTTTGTGTTCTCTCAGTGTGTTAGATACTGACCTATTATTGAGTCTCAGACCAGTGCACATCCTTTCTGTTTCTGTAAAAGCTCCAAGTGCTGGAGCTGAAGTGTATAAGCTACCATGTGCAGGCTCCCTTGTTAGCAGATTTCTGACCACGTACTACCAATCAGAAGGCGCATGCAAGGATGGAAATCAGCAAGGAGCTGTCATTCTCTTTGGCAAACTTTCCTGTCATGGCAGCAACAGCTAGAGCCTGTGCTCTGATCACCAAACACATTAGGATTCCATCCAGGGAAGAGACAATGGCTCCCACTTATCCCAGCCGCCAGAGCACCAGGGATGCTGACTAGAATTCTTCCATCAAAGCAACTGTTTCTAAGGCAGTAGCCCTGAGGTGGTACCATCTTCCTGGTGTCTGGAGATTGTCTCTTCCCCTTCTTCTCCAGCTTTCCCAGCACCTTTGTAAACCTTCCTGAAAATAAACTTTTGATTAAGCTGACTGGTGTTGACTTCCTGAATAGACAATAACTGATAAATATGCTTAATTCACACAATGACTCTTCAACACGTAGGCCTGTTATTTTTTGCCTTACTGAGGAAGAAAATAACTCTTAAATTAGTTAAGAGACCTGACCAAGGCATTCAGATGAACAAATAGAAGGGCTGGAATCAGAACTGTGGTTGCGTGAGACACACATACCCTTCTTACCTAATGTTAAGAACTACTTAAGTGTTAGGAAAACATTAATGTAATATATTCCAATTTTGAAAGTACACATGGAAATTAAATAAAATTCATAAGGCTAAAAGAAACCAGTATTACCTTTTAGGCTTCCCAGTGAACGAGGCATCACCTGATCATTACTCATGGTCTTTGATTAATGTGGTATTCATTATAATATATATCACATGGGTTGTCACAGGAACAGAAACTGCAAGGTCAGGTCTGAGGCATTCATCAAATTTCAGCTGATGTCTCATGGAATAATACTAGCAATATTAGAAAAGGATACATCATCACAGAAAGGGTGAGGGGCAGAGAAATGTGGTAATGGACAGACACAGAAATTAGCTGTGCTGCTATTTAGAGATATTAAAACCACATTCTACTAATGTGATACATCAAAATATGTGTGTGACACCACCATGTATACACCCTTTCAGGTCTCTAGACACCATCTCTCTCCCAATACTGAGTCAGTTCCTAGAAACTCCCAGCTTCCACCGCTGGCTCATCTCCTACCTCTGCTGGTTGCCTGGGAGACATCTGATCAAGTTTCAGGTCCAAAAGCAGCTACCACCATGCTTGCCCTACCTCTGCCCGCCTGTAGAGCAAATCATTCTCAACAAAACACTCACATATTTTAATGAGGTTATTTTTAGGCAGTTTTATACTAGGTGATTTTTGTTATATTTAATATGTGACTGTATATTTTGTACATCATGGACAGATTGGAATCATGAAGGCACGCTGTCCACAGTACTCAGCTCTCATTTCTCCTACCGTCAATCATTAGAGGATTTTATCTTTGCTTTTATACTCCATTGGTCAAGCCTGGGTTTTTATGTGATATACAAGCCTACATCCTCTAATCCTCCAATTAAAATATCAACCTTGTAGCAAGGCTGTCACTTTCAAATGATGTACTTTATGATGATTTTTCAGATGTATTGGAGTGAAATGTGCTTGCCTTTCCCTTCAAATCAGACATGTTGAATCTCAACATAATCTACTGCTTATTAATATCCCGGTTCACTTATAAATATGAGGGATTAATTAGAGACATAAACAGCAGTGTGAAAAATATGACAAGAAAGCCCCGATGGCTTAAAATTGGAGATTTTTTTTTTTAATGAGATGGAGCTTCAGGAAGAGAGAGGGAATTGTCAAAGGTCTACACAAACTTCAGAGCTTTGCAGTCGTGTTGTTTGGACATTTCCTTTCCCATAATTCAGCGAGTCTCAGAAGACACATGATAATCCTTGAGGCTCTTCATACTACCTTTGGCCTATGTTTTCCATTATGTGAATTGGAGGATGTGTAAGATCATGGCTGTCTTCTGCTACATGAACCTGAATACTGGCTTTGTCAAGGTAAGCAGTGGATCCTGGGCATGTCTTTGACCTTCTCTCTGTCTAGTTTATTCTTTAGGAGAATGAGCATAATGATAATGCTGCCTTGCTTTTATTCCATGCAAAGTGTTTAGCGGCACTTTTATAAGCTAATTTAAAATATGTACCTATTATTATATGCTTTTCAAGCCCATTCAGAGTCCTCAGGGGGTTGGAGAGATGGCTCAGAGGTTAAGAGCACTGGCTTCTCTTGTAGAGAATCTGAGTTTGGTTCACAGCACCCACATGGTGGCTCACAACCATTTGTATCTCCAGTTCCAGGGCATTTGATTTCCTCTTCGGGCTTCTGAAGGCGCTGGTCCTCACGTGGTGCATATATATATATATATATATATATATATCATAATATCATGCATGTAGATAAACAACGCATGCACATAAAATGAAAAATAAACCTTTAGAAGTTCTTAGTAATCATTAAAACAAACAACAAGAAACAAATACGTGAAAAACATACTAGTCTTATGATTTACAAAACCATTTAGGATAGAATTAAAGAAATTGGAGACTGAGTGCGGCACAGCACCCAAGCATCACAGTTTAAGCCCACAGGTATCTAATTAACTACTAAAATGAAATAAAACACACCAAAAGCAACAATCCTTAGGAGGAAAAAAAAGAAATGGGCAGAAAAGTAACTGCAATATGCCTTTGTTGTCTCAGTTCTCATAAAATTAATTACTATTCTGCAAATAAGTAGGAATAGTGTACATGAAAAAAAAGAAAAAGAAAACACCCTATATAGTATTCAGGAGTAGATCTGGACATCAGAGTAGTTGTTCTCTATAGTCTCAGATGTAAAGAAAATATATTCAAGAAATTAGAAAAAAGCATGTTCAAATATTTTTAAATGGAAATGAGTGAAAAACTCAATTTGAGGACTGTGTCTAATCCAAAGAATTAGATGTGTTTAAGTGACAGAAATCTTTGATATTTTAATTATTGTCCTGTAAGAGGGGAAAGAAAAAGGAGAAGAAAAATAGTTTACTAAATGACAGACAGAAGTCCAAGTTGGTGAAAAGTATTTGTTTATGAGACCAAGTATTGTAACATTGCCGCACCGCAAAGACAAAAGAAGAAGGTATCAGGTGCCTTTCTCAGTTCTGAGACTGAAGATCTGGCAGGAACAGCTTAAGGGAGGGAATATTTATTCTGGCTCATGGTCTTAGGGCTTTCAGTCCACAGTTACCTGGCTTCGTGCATGTGGGAAAACACCAAGCCGTGGAAGAGAAGGTTCTTTGTAATTGATGGAAACAGCAAAGAGGAGAGGATACAGGCCAGGGCCCAGGCTAGCCTTCCTTCCCCTGATTTCTCCTCCCAGTATACTATCACATTATAGTATCACATATCACTTGATATCATATATCAAGGATGAGCTCAGAGTCCTCATGTTCCGTCTCTGGAAATGCCTTAATGCATGCACCCAGAAGCAAGCTGCAGTAGCCTCCAGGTGACTTTAATCTAAGGCAAATTAAGCATCATAAAGCCTTTCCCTAGACACTTGACGGACTAATTCCTGATAGCCACAATAAAGAGAAAATCCTAAAAGCACCAAAAACGACAAACCACAACAAATAGAAAGTACATGTTCAGTAGCAGAGGTCTCTTCAGGAACATGTGCTCTAGAGGAGATACTGGAATGACATTCAAACTATTGATGGGAAAACAAAACAAAACACTAAGAATTTTATATCCAGCAAGACCATCCATCAAAACTGAAAGAGAAATAAGACTTTTTCAAGTAAAGAAAAACTGAAAATAATTCATTGCCAGGAAACTTTCACTACACAAGGTACTAAAATGTCCTTTAGATGGAAGGAAAATAACAAAAAATGATAACCTGCCTTACATAGGAGAAATGAAAAGTACTGGAAAGAGCAAGTATGGAATAAATGTATTAAACCACCACAGATATTCATTTCTCTTCTTTTCTTTAAGGCTTAGCATTGTGTAAGGAAACTATGTGCCTACATTTTGGGGCTTAAATCACATACATAGAACCCAAAGAACGTTACAAAAACAAAAGTAGAATGTGCAGCATTACTGAATGTAATCAGAAATTCGTGTGATTTATAATAGATTGGCATAAAGTAGGGATGCATAGTAAATATATAATCATTTAAATAAAGTATAAGAACATGGATTAAGAGTTAAAGAGTGGGTGAGATGATTATTAACATATATATTAATATATAGAGGGTGGGGATATGGCTCTATGTGTAAGAACACTTGCTGCTCAAGAATGAGGACGTGAGTTCAAATCCCACATAATAAAGCTGGACATGTGCCTATCATCCCAGTGAGGAACAGTGACAGGGAATCATGGGACTTGCTGGCTGCTAGCCAAGCTCCAGGGTCAGTGGGAGAATCTGTCTCAAGGGAATAAGATGGAAAGTGATGTCCATGTCACCCTTGTGTTTCTGTACATGCACATGCAGACATATGCACTTGCAAACACATATGTATGCACCATAAATAAATACACCACAGACATGCACTGCTGTGGGATGTTCTGTATGGCAAATGTGTTGCTCTGATTGGTCAATAAATAAAACACTGATTGGCCAGTGGCTAGGCAGGAAGTATAGGCGGGACTAACAGAGAGGAGAAAAGAGCAGGAAGGTGGAAGGAGATACAGCCAGCTGCCACCAGGACAAGCAGCATGTAAAGATGCCGGTAAACCACGAGCCATGTGGCAAGGTACAGATTTATGGGAATGGATCAATTTAAGCTATAAGAACAGTTAGTAAGAAGCCTGCCACGGCCATACAGTTTGTAAGCAATATAAGTCTCTGTGTTTACTTGTTTGGGTCTGAGTGGCTGTGGGACTGGCAGGTGAGAGAGATTTGTCCTGACTGTGGGCCAGGCAGGAAAACTCTAGCTACAATGCAGTGTATACACACCCCACACAAACATATTAATACTATCCTAAGATATGTAGAATGATAGAAATCAGCTGAATTCCATATCTAAATCCAAGTGTATCAATTATTATATTAAATGTGGATCCATTAAACATGAAGCAGCAGAGACATCATTCTCTAGAAGTAATCCGGGTCTTCTGAAATCAGTGTGCCCATGCTCTTCTGGCAGCCTCATTTCCAAGGATTCTGAAAAGAGGTGCTGCTTTGGCTCCAAAATGTGGCTCACAGCCAGCTCATCTTTTAGGATCATGGAACTGCATATGGTGTCCCAGGTCAGCCCCACTGTGGTGAGTTGCAGGACTCACTGTATGTTCTGGGACTCACTGGTGTGTTCTGGGACTCACTGGTGTGTTGTGCTGCTAACCTGAACATAGGGCAGAAGAGACTTTCTAAGCAGGATCCTGGAAAGGACCTATACTGTAACGTGTGTAGAGCTAACGCTTCTCCTGACAGTACTATGCAGTCTTGATGGTTCTAGGCAGTAGGCATTTTCTATCAGAAACGGTATTCCAAAATGTACTCTCTACTGAGAAGCTCCATGGCCCTCTTCTCCAGAGCTCAGCGCCAAACAGAGATAAAATTTATGTGTATATATTCTCCCTGACTGATCTGCTTTTAAATGGTTTCATTCAGACAACTGAAATCTGTGCTTGGCTCAATTTGTCGTTTTTTCAGATAACATGTTAGAATGTCTTATTTAACAAATGTAGCAACTACTGTATGCAGTCAGGATTTCAGACACAAGTATTTATTTTATTAATACGACAAGGCTGTGAAGTAGACAGGGTTATTATCTCTTTACTCCTGCTATCCTTTCAAGCTTTTAAAGACAAGGAAATGTACAGAGAGTTGATGGGGGAATGTCTTTCTGTATGCTGTAAAAATATGTTGCTCTGATTGGTTGATAAATAAAGCCATTTGGCCTATGGCAAGGTAGCTTAGAGGCAGGTGGAAAATCCAAACAGATAGACAGGAAGAGAAAGGAAAGATGTAACCACGTCCTCCACGGAGCAGTATGTAATGGCACACAGATAAAGCCACGGAACATGTGGTGACATTATAGATTAACAGAGATGGGCTGAGTTTAAGTGCAAGAGCTAATCAGTAGTAAGCCTGAGCTAATGGCCAAGCAGTTTTAATTAATATAAGCCTCTGTGTGTTTACTTGGGGGACGCGAGTGGGAGAGATTTGTCCTGACCACCAGCCAGTGGGGGACACAGGAAATCTTCTGGCTACTGAGTCCGGTTTCTTCCATACTTATTATGGGAGACAGGATTTGATCCCAAGGATCCTGGTTCTCTAACAATCATTTGTAATCCTTGCACTCTATAAATTAAAGCACAGATCCACTTAAAATTTATTAACTATGTTAGCTCAAATCGTCTTTCCAAAATATCCATTTCACTGAACGCAATCAAAACAAAAAGGAAGGGGAGAAAGCAGGTAGAGATGGGGAATAGGGAGGAAGGGAGAACGGACTTAAACATAGAAAGATTCAAGGTTTGGAAACAATCTGTTTGAAAGGCATACACAACATTACAGAAAGGTTTATGGTCCTTCATTACTTAATCCTGATCCTTAGTGAAGCCACAGGGACGAAATGGAGATTCTTGTAGGTTAGGCACCTACACACAATGCAGAGCTGGACAGCAGTAGCTAAGGTGAGATAACAGCTTGGGAATCGCTGCCCTCACTTCTTAGCTCTCCCCTTTCCTTAAACTTTGGGTCAGATTCGTCATCAACACTGCACTTAAACCTGTTAATCCTTTCAGAGGCACTCATCTAAGCTGGCACCCCACCCCTCCAAGGATGAAGGCTACAGGACAATAAAGGTAACTTCAAAATTTGGGGGGGCGACGCTTACAATGTCCTGGTACACATCTCCAGGAGGGACACCTAGAGGTCTCCAGCCGTTGCTTTGCACCTTCCAAGACCAACTGAGCCTCGCAGGTAGCCCACCCCATCATGAGACTGGCCTCCCCAAGCAGATTCCTCTACTCAGGTCCTCAGGCTGGATTGTTAAACATCTTGTGAAGCCTCTGGAGCACGCCCCCTGGCGGCCGCCCAAGCACCTGCAACTTCTTCCCATCCTACCGGAGGTGACTCCATCAGTACCCATGAGGCTCCGCGCGTGCTGTTCAGCTCCGCTCTACCGCTGCTTTGCTTTTTCCCTCTATTTAATCCTAACGCTTGTGTCAGTTTGCCGAATGAGAGGGTTATGAGACACTCGACCTCCCTGTCTTGCCTTTTGATCATGCTGAAAATTCAATTCCTGCCTGCCTTTCATAGCTACTTCCCCATTTGATCTCTGGGGCAAGGGGCCAGCCCTGATGTCTTGCAAGCTCCTTAGTGGAGCTTTTGACCTAGGAGAATGTTAATGGTAGCAGCGCAGATTCTCTGAATTAGCCCGGCTGGGCTTTTCCATCAAACCTCACTACAGAATTTCCAAATTACTTCTCTCCAATGTCAGGGAAATTTGCTGTGGTGAGAGAACAGAGAACTCCGAAAGGGTTGTCGATTTTCTATTCAAGGTCATCATTATGCCTGGGGCTGTTCTGAGCGTTCTACAAGCTTAGTGTGCAGAATTCTATTCAAATTCTCATATTTTTACTAAGAGGATAGGAACCAGGCCTTCTTATAGTAACTTCCAGAATATTCCTATACAGCAAGTAAAGTCCATTTACAGCAAATATGCCTTACATCGACCATGAGGTCATCACAAAACTTTTATGAACTTCGTGAAAGAGGAGGTGCTGGCGAGGGAGCCAGCGGCTCGAAGCAACTCTGTGGCCAAGCACAGGAGCCGCTATGCCAACAATTTAAAACAGCTACATTGAACCTCATTTACTCTGCCTCTCCCATTCTTCTCTGGAAAGCCATAGTACACGTTCTTACAGCATTTCTTCCCTATCATTCTGTTCCATTGCCAGGTATTGTCTGATGTGAGCTCCAATGTGCGGCACAACCCTCCTCCTGTGTACTTTGAGTATGCACACTGTCGTTTAAATTGTACTCAGCTGATCATAATACACCTACAGTTCCCATGATAACAATGCATTTTAAAACACTAGCTATTTATTATGGGAAGCCACCAGCCATCCTTTATACAGCATTATCGCAGAAGGCTGGCCATAGAATATTGGTCCAAGGGTGATCACGTGATACAAGGTGATGCTCTATGCGGTAAATTTCCCTTCATGAGTTGGGCAGGTACAGAAGTTCTGTGACTGCAAGTGAACAGAGAAACAGTCCACGTGCATGGGTGGACTAACCCAGCTCTCCAAGCTCTCACCACTGAACATCAACCTGCCATCCCCATGCAGCTGGCCTTAGCGGTTCCTGGGAGCTAGTTAGAGTGGCAGAGTTTCAGGTCCCTCTCCAGCCTCCCCAGTTCTATGCAGACAAGATTTGTCTTTTAATGAAAACTCCTAAGTGATTTCCATCCTCATTAAACTTGGAAAGCACCTCTGCGGTCAACAGGATAAATCTCTCAGTGCCCCAGGCGGCTGAACTCTGGTATTATCACTGCATTTGCACTTTTGAAAACCATGGTGTGAATAGCGCTTTTTCCCATGGCTGCTCCTGACCTGTGACTCACTGTACCAGAGACACAAAAGCAGGCTCACTCTTGGACCTTTGAGACACAGACTTGGTTCATGGACTCTCTGGTGGCCTTGCTAAATTTCCCTTACAACTGACTTCTGAGATGACTGGACCAACCTTCCTTCCCTTATGCCTTGACTGGAGGTCAGCATCGATGGCTTTCCAGTACCACTCCATGAACATTTCCTCATAGTACAATGCTTCTGAGTCTGTTTTTAAAACTTATTGCTATGAGACTAAAATTATACAAGAGGAACCCTGTGGAATCTGGTGGTCATTTTAGGTAAAGTCAGTGATGGCTCCTGGTTTGAAGACAGGGGTTTTACTCTATTTGATTTTTATCAATGGGTCCAAAATAGAAGGAAATGCTGCTGCTGTTTTGGACCTGTCAATAGTAGTTTATCTACATGGATTAGATGGGAGGGAGACAATCCAACCTCAGCCCTCTAGCCAGCTCACTAAAAGGTGAGGGGGAATAGACAAGTGTGAAATGGCTGCCACTGTCTCAAAAACAACAGCAGCAGTAAAACACAGGCAGAGGAAAGACTTTGCCAATTGTATTGTTTGTTATATGTGGACATCTCTAGTTCTTACTAATTTCTGCAGTTTAGAGACTGTTACAAACCTACTTCCTCATCCTGGAGCCAACATCACAAACCATGACTTATGGAAGCTCGAAGAAGGCACAGAGCTGAGGTTGGCTAGAAATGGTACCCAAAGCAAAGGCAACCTGAGAGAGGTATGTCCAGAATCACGAGGGTGAATGTCTGGAGGAATCACACATTTCATCTCACCTTCCTATCCATATTCTGCATATGAGTATCGTCTCTATTTTAAAGAAGAGGAAGACAGGGTTCACAGAGGTTAGGTAGCTTCAGTTGACAGCCATGCCACAAAATTGAAGTAACCTGGACCTTGAAAGCATGCCTGTAATGCATTGAGCTCTGCGCTATTTTATTTACAGCATTGAAAACATTCTCCTCATAAGAAAGGCATAACTATAAAATTACATGATGATAGTACCTCATGCACACAACATCAAATCTTCCAAACCGTTCCATATGTCTCTGCTCTCAACACACGCTATGCTTCTTTGTACAGAAGTTGAGATGGGCTAGAAACAGAATAGCTCTGAGTGTGAGCCATGCCCTGAAGGTGAAAGCAAGACAGGTGATGGCTGACAAGCCCACGAGGAAAGCTTGTTGTGGGGACTGTGGTAAATGCTCAGTGCTTGCCTGGAGTGGCAGCTATACTAATTCATGTAGTTGTTACAACTCCTTCAGCAGTACTTAGGACTACACTTTATTATGTAATTAGATCTTACTAATGTTGACTTTGAAAGACAAGCAAAAAGTCCCCGGGTGGTAGCAATGCTTATGGATAATCGTATATGGGCTCCTTACATACATGATACTCTACAAACAGCAGTGATACAATGAAAGATTTTGCTTTAAAGTTTGTTCTTCCCTCCTGGCTCTTCAGAACGGTGTCTTGCTGTTATGATGATGCAAAACTGTTTGTCACTTTAAAAAAAAGTACAAGATAAAAGCTTTATTACAAACACATCATATCCCTATGAACAGAATATTCTTTGTGTGACTTTCTG
>CABHPH010149081.1:22057-48480 GCA_902168325.1 Peromyscus nudipes | reverse complement strand
GAGAGAGAGAGAGAGATTCTTCAATGAAGAAAATGGGAGTATTTCTACTCAGAGATAATTACCAGAGAAGTTCTTCTCTGGGGCTGGCAAGAAGGTTCAAAAGATGGAGGTGCTTGTCACCAAGCGTGATGAAGAGTTTGATTCCTGGAACCCACATGGTAGAGGGAGAGAATCTACTCCCCAAAGTTGTCTTGTGACCATCCCCAACATGACACATTTGAGTATCCCCCCAGACACGGCACATATGTGTAACACCCAGCCACACACACAATAAGTAAGTAAATAAATAAATACAATTAAAATAGTTCCTCATACACACACACACACACACACACACACACACACACAACTAAACTACAAGAAGAAAGAATGTTATACAGGGAATGGAAAGGAGATGATAAATAATAAATATTTAGATTCATACAACAAACTATAGACCATTTTACTCTTGGATTAAAAGATAGGTTTGTGATTGATAGGAAATAGCATTATTTGCAGGTTTTCAATGTAAAATGTAATGGAAAAGACAGCTATCATAAGCAGGGAGGGAGGCTCAAGGGAGCTTCATAGTGGCTAAGGTTTCTGAGCGCCACTTTGTCTAAGATATTGACTGCAGGTTATATTTGAAGTTGTGTTTGTATTTGTGATTCCTAAGGCAACAACTGACAGGTTAGTACAAACTGATATTGTCAAAATACGATAGATTACAGTGGACACTAAAATAAATCTGCATAACCCTAAGGCAGAAAGAAAAGTAGGGTCAGAGGGACAAGCACAATCACCACCACCACAACGACAACTGGAACAACAAAACAGGTCATAAAATCAGGTAAAGACAGCAGCAACCACACATGCAAAGAGTCTAACCACGACAACTACGATATTAACAGAAGGACTGGATTAGATCTGTGTTTTCTTTCAGAAATTCACTTCAAGTGTAATACAGGTAGATTAAAAGTAAAGGGAAGAAAAAATTATAAGTCCTCGAAAGAGGAGCGAGTGGGCCGCATTAGCACCACACTAGGCGATTTGCATAGCAAACAGGAGTCATCCATAAAGACCTGTGTTACATGGTAATCAACCAACTCATCAAAGACACGGGAGAATCCTAAATATAGTTTAAAATTATGCAAGAATGTTGTAATATGTATTGAATATACTGAAAGAAATTGGATCTGCTTATGCATCTACGTAATTACTTATATCATCTTCTAGGTATCTATTTATCTATCATCGGTTTGTCATTGATCTCTCTGTACATCATCCATCATTGTTTGATCGGTCCAATAAATAAACTAATAAAATAATAACGAAGACATATAAACAGAGTTTAGAGGAAGTTCACTGAGTCATTTATAGATATGATATCTGTGAGTTAGGGCTTATCAATGACACTGTTTTCTTAGACTTTATTTTATTTTACTCTCTGGTTCACATTTTTATTTTTTTCTTTTATTTTCAAGATTATAGTATAATTACATTATTCTATCTTCCATTTCCTCTCTCAAACCCTCTCAAATACCCCTCCTTGCTCCCTTTTAGACTCATGGCCCCTTTTTTCATTAATTGTTACATGTACACATTTTCTTTGTATAAAAGGGTAGAGTTACTATTTTGTTATTATTTATAATGTAATGGCAGTTGGGTATAGAATCTCACTACATTCTTTTTTTGAAAACTAAAAATGTTACAGATTTTAAACTGTTGCCTGGTTATACTTTTCAGAGTATGATTAAGCAAATGCATTAGTAGCGATTTCACACTTCTTTGTCCCTTTTAATAAAACTGGAAGGTTGGCCATGCATCTGACTTCAAAGTCTACATGGCAGCCTCTTGACCATCATTCACATCTCCTTCAAGGAATACCACATTGGAACACTTTCCACAGAGGGAATGAAAGGAGGCTTGGCCATTCTGCAAGGTCCACACCATGTGACTAAGGTCCACCACTACAGCCTTATCTCTCGAAGTCCAGGGCCTCCTGAGAGCATTCTTATTCTCTCTCAGCTCCACCATTTTGGCTGTTTCAGAGAGGTACCTGACAAATGACTGCAGAAACCAATGAGAATGGATCCAAGATGCCAAATATAGCTTTCTTATAGACTATAATAAATATAATTGTTGGACTATTAAATCACAAAAGGAATAAAGTAACTATTGCTGTGGTAGATTACTACTTACTTGTGTTTTTAGATACTCACTATCTAAATTGAGCTACTATTACATACAATGTTTAGTTCTCAAAGATGTTAATGACATTTTGTATGCATTCTAGCTTTTGATACTCAAGTTAATTTGCCAGACATAATAATATGATTGTAAAAAGTTAGAATTTCCCAAAGTTCTGACTTTTTCATGGATCTTAAAAAGATAAAACCAGAGAGAAAAACTAAAACTCCAAAGCATTTTATATGCATACTACCTGACCTCCACAAGCTGTTTTACAATTTCAGATATTCATTTTGAAAAACAAATTAACCTGAGTACTGCTTTCAAGGAATGCTTTGGGTACTGATGAAATCAGGCAATTACAGGTTGAGTTATGATGTGGTGAAATAGAAAAGCTTCAAAGTTAGGACTGAGCTAATGTTCCGACAGAGTCCTAAGACTAACAAATAGCCGGACAGACCACCTCACTTTATTCAAACACACATGTCTCACAGAGAAAACTTCTTGCAGTCAGGCCAAGAGAGCACACAGAGAGAAAACACAACCGAAAGATGAGAAATTGAAAATAGGCTCACAGAAGGCAATAAAAAGGGGAGGAGTGTTAGCCTTCCAAAGCAAGTCTATTGTTCTAACCCTAGAAGATCATAAATCTGGGTTCCGCCTCTCATAGACCCAGAGGGTCAAGGAAATCTAAGTCTTCTTTGGGATATTAGATCCTGTGAAGCAACCTAAATTGCCAAGCAACACATTAGTAACCGAATAATTGGACCAGTCACCCTTCAACATTAATAGATTAGTTAATGCCTCCTCTTGAAACAGTGCAACTCAAGGTGACAGTTCCCTCCCTGGAAGTAACATGAAGATGATGAGGAACCCACTGTGTCTGTGCAGCTTCGTTCTCATCAAAGACAAACTCTCATTCACATGAATGCTCTGAGTAATTCATGGAAGGATCAATCTCACGCTAAACTATGGATGAAAACTACTCAACACGAAATTAAAATCCATGGGATTGTTTGCTTTTCAAATTGTCTTTGAAGTTTTAAAATATATTAACCACAAGCATCACAGAACAAGTGTTAGCTACCTTGTGATTACCACGGGGAAATGAAGGGAAACAAACCCACCAGAATTCTAAAAGACTAATACACTAAAAATAGGAATAAAGGAGCAAAGAGATCCCTTTTCTTGGTTTAAATTTCAGTGAAAAGACCAGAACAAAAAGACATTTTCAGTATTATATCACAGTACTTAGCTGGCTAATTATTAGTGGAAGCTTTTCTTGGGTGCAAAGATCACTAGCCTAGAAAGAATAGATGGAAAATAAGTCTTAAGTGTGGTTCATGTATGCATTTAGATGGGGAAAACTATTAAAAATTAACTAAGCAGGGCTGGAGAGGACTTAGCTGATAGGAGATCTTGCTGCTTTTATAGAGGACCCAAACTTGACTCCCAGCACCTACATCAGGGGACACAAAACCACCTGTAACCCCAGCTTCAGAGAGTTCAACATCCTCTTCTGGCCTCACCCCAAATAAAAATAAAAGAACTATTTAATAATATTAACTAAGCCTTCAGTGAGACACTTTTGACCTTTAAGACATGTCATATTTATTATTGTATAGGTTTTCAAACATAAAAACACTATTATCCAGGCCTGGGCATACACAAGGAGCCACATCTCTGCACCATGCCTCTTGGCTTGGGATGGCAGAAATCAACCACAAGCCACCTGGTGCAGCTAGGCCTGGGTACAGGTGAGGAGGACAGTTGTGCACCATTATGGTGAGCAAGTACAAGGTGTGGAAATGGAAGAGACATCCAGGCCCGGGTTGCTGCCTAGGACCATGTCTGGGTCTGTGGTCCAACCACAGTCTGAGTCTGTGTGGATGTCTGTGGCCTTTGTTGCCCTGAAAGGCCACATGGATGCTCAGGATCTGGGCAGCCACCTGTGGCTATGTGGATGTCCAAGGGCTGTGTTGCTCCTAGGCCCATACTGACCATAGTGATAAGTGTTGCCACCTGGGCCCATAGTGTTGTCCGGGTCTGGGTTGTGGCCAAGTGCCATGTTTGGGTCCATGGCCCTCCCACAGCCCCAGTCTGTGTTGATATCCATGGCTCCTGTTACCACCAAAGGTAGTAAGGATAGGAATGCAGAAAGATAGTCCCGCCCCTCACCAGCTGCAGCACCAGGGAGAGTGGGCCCTGAACCTCACCCAGGCAGCACAATAAAGCTGACCCTGTTGGTGGGCCAGTAGAGTGTGTGTGTGTGTGTGTGTGTGTGTGTGGATTCGGGGTGCACAAGTGAGCAGGCCCTAAGGGCATGAGAACAGGAGAGCTGACATGCCCTCTTCATCTGCCATGTGGTGGCAAGGGTAGGGGAAAGAAGTCTCCCTCCCTCTCCCCTTGCTTCCTGTGGTAGGCAGGATAGCTGGCCCCAGGGTTCATGAGAGCGGGAGAGCTATCCCTGCCCCTCACCAACTGCAGCACACAGGAGAGCAGGCCCTGCACCTCACCTGGACAGCACACTAGAGCTGACCTTGTTGGTGGGGACACAGGTAGACTGGCCCTGAGGATGTGAGAGCAGGAGAGCTGACCCTGCCCTCTACTCCCTTATGTCCCCTACAGCAATAGGGATAGTGGGCCCTACACCTCACCTGGGCAAAACAGTAGAGTTGGCCCAGGTGGTGTGAATGTGGGTGAGCTGGACAAAGGGCCGGAGAACAGGAGAACTGGCTCTGCTCCTTGCTGCCTGATGCATTGGGTGAGCCAACCAGGGCAGTGCTGGAAAACTTGTCCTGGTAGAGAAGATGAAGGAAAGCTGGCAGGATGACCAGCCCAGCTACCATCCAGGCCTAGAATCAGAGTTATGAGTTAGCCCACCCCAACATCCACCTGTGATCTGATGGAGCATGCGAAGGGGCTGGATCTACAGATCCAAAACTGCAGGATCTCCATTACACAGGACAACAGGCTATCCAAGAGGAGTCACAGTGAGGAGGGCCCATTATCGATAGTGTAGTAGAAGCCAGAGGCCTCAAACCAGACTGATGAGTTATAGCAATGAACAATTACAAGTAAAGAAAGATGTATAGACTAAAGGGTATACTGTGTGACTCAATGGGCCACACTACAGCTTCCGTAATGAGATTCCTTTTTTATTTTGTTTGTTTGTTTTGTTTTTCATTTAAATTTTTTTTGTTTTGTTTTGGAGTTGCAAGTGCAGAGGGCATATTCGAGGAGATATGGTGATGAGTGGGATAGAGATGCCTGATATGAAATCCACAAAGAATCAATAACAATAATCAATTAAATAAATACTTTTGTCCAGCTAAGAAGTTTTATTTAAGATTTTCACTAATTATAACAAACAAGGTTGATGAAATAAGTGAATTACTACTTCCATTTCCAACAATTCTCTTTGTAAACAAATAGACACTTCCAGTTGTATATCAAGGTACTTTGCAGTATAATTATTAGCTCTTCTTGAGTACAAACATGAGCACATTCTGTCAGTCATGAGTATGGATACTATCCTGTACTGAGGAGAGAAAGTACTTCTTTTGACATCTTGACTATGACTTTGTAGGCAACCCTGTAAGAATGCTTGTGCCATAAGCTAAAAGTGGTATTGCTCAAGCAGTTGGATTTTCTGGATCTTATTTTGGCAATCTCAGCTCTTAGGTTTCTATCTTTTGGGGTTCATAACATCATGTGATTGGATGTAACCTTTAGGATAGTTTGGTATTTTGTGTAGGAAAAGCACAAGCAGGCTCACTATGTTTCCGTTCCTCCTTTTTGGAATGATGATGCATATTCTGCGCCATTGTGTGTTCTAAATATGTGTTCTGCTTTTTGATTTTGATTTTACAGGGGTTAGAGTTAAGAGATGACCTTGACCTTTGGACTTTTAAACAGTGTTGAGAATGTGATAGAGTATGGGGACTTTTAAAGTTGAACTGAATGCATTTTTGCATTATGATATGCCCATGAGCCTATGGGGGCCAGGGAATGGATGTGGTTTGAATAAGAAAGGCCCCCATAGTCTCATATATTTGACTACTTAATCATCAGCAAGTGGCACTACTCGAGGAGAATTAGGAGGTGTGGCCTTATTGGAGTAGGCATGGCCTTGTTAGAGGAAAAGTGTCATTGGGTTGGGCTCTTGGGATTTCAAAAGCTCAAGCCAGGCTCAGTGTCTCTCTCTTCCTGCTACCTAAAGATCTGGGTGTAGAACTCTCAGCTACTTCTCCAGCACCATGTCTGCCTGTGTGCTGCCATGCTCCCTGCCTGGAGGATAATGGACTAAACTTCTGAAACTGCAAGCAAGCCCCCAATTAAATGGGTTCCTTTATAAGAGTTGTTTAAACCATGGTGTCTCTTCACAGCAATAGAGCACTGACTAAGATACAGGCCAATATTATTTGTCTGTAAAATATTCTTGGTACTTTGTCTACCATCATTTTATTAATTTCTCAAATTTAGCACACACTTTTCTGTTCTGAACTAAGATATATAAGCATCTTAATGAAGAGTGGGCTCCCCCAGGGCACAGGCAATGTTTTATTGTAGCTGCATTTTCCCTATGCCAAGTATACTGTGTGCCTAGTGAGCACAGAGAACAAGATGAGTGACTGCTCCAAGCTTGAGAGATGCTGGAAAGTATCCACAAAAAGTGCAATGAGTTTCTTTGGAGACCTATAAAATATCTGAATGAGTTGAAGTTTCTTTGTAATTCTTTTTAAAAATGGTGAAATATCATAACTTTTTATTGTAATTCTATCATTTTGTTATGTGCAGGCATTCCTGTCAAACATGTAATAGGTACATCCATGTACATGGGTAGACAAATATGGATGTAAGGATAAATTAAAGTATAATAAAAAGGTTTTCATATCCCCGTAAATTCCATATAAAATTAACAAACCAGATTATATTTGATTAAAAAAACAAAACGCACAAAACAAACAAAAGCAAAATTGAGGTTCTAGATTTGGAAAGAGAAGTTTTCCTGATGAACAAGGCCCCATCTCCTCTAAACGAGTTTATGGAAATGCTGTGTCTAAGAAGACACTACAGTAGCACATACTGAATTAGATTTTTAAAATCATGTTCTAGTTTGATAGCTCTACTAAGAAATCTAAAAAGTGAGGATTTTGTTCTGCTAACCTAGGAAAATTTTATAAGGAAATGGAGAGAAGATAAATCACACCTCAAATGTTTCGTAAGATTATGGACATGAAAATCAGGTTGCATTCAGATGAAAATGCCAGAAATAATGGACTTACCTACTGCATGTTTATTTTAAAAAGGTTTGAAAATGAGTCATCAAATAATAATTTTGTTAATATCCTGTGTCACCAAGATAACATTCAAAGAATCTCTGTGTTCTGACATCTCTAAGTGTGAAGATGAGCCTGATCAAATAAACGAACAATAGCATTGTAGGCATCATCCCTGAGCTATAGAATTTTCTAGAATAAAACGAGGAAAACAAACTTAGAAAAAGGAGGAATTTCAATAAACAGCAGTAGGTCTTTCGTTGTATCCTGTTGGAAGGTAACACCACCTATTCATTAATAAAATGAGAGGAGATATTGGTGAAAGGCATGGGTGGCTATGCTGAGACAGCCAGACTTCTAATCCTTCAAGCATCACACAGGACGGCAGAAACTCATGACTTGACTAAGAAAATCCAGAAGAAGGCAGATGATGTGAGTGAAGAAATTTCCTCTAGTGTCATAATGAATCATCCAGCACTAACGTTCTGGGATGAGATCGAAACAAGCTAGGCGGTGAAAAAACATCAGAGTTACTTCTGGCTGCTATAGGTAAACAGAGACGTTCCAAACAAAGTGTTCTCAGAATTCTGAGGACTAAAGACTTCACCTCAAGTAGTTATCACACCCTGCACCAGTCACACCCTTTCCCTCAGCAGTTGGTAACAGAACTGCGACCTGTAAAGTCAAGTCCATGTTCTCTTCTGGTGACAGCCATTGTTCGTCTTCCTGACTGCTCTGACTGTGCCCTGTCTGTATCCAACCTGTACCTCCATCTCATACATACTGCCATCCTCTTAATGTCCTGTGCATGCTCATGTCCTTTTTTCTTCCAACTTGACATAAAATTCATGGCCAGTTCTTATGCTGAGTTCCTTGATCACCTGTTTTTGGCGAGGCTGCATCCACTTTCCAAAATGAGAATGTTAAGGAATCCAGCCCTGCTGCTTTGGCTTGGATATGATTTGAGATTATCCATTCAGGATCCATGTTCTATTTATTAGGTATCTTGCTGCCCCTTGCCACTTCTTTTTGATATCCAATGTTAATCTCAAATTCTCAGAATTACTTCTTTCCTAAACTTATCTAGCTTATGACCATTTAATTTAGTGATAATTTGCTATCACATTTAGTGACAAATTACAGTTGCTCAGGTTCATTTTTGACTTCTGGCTGCTCAATTTTGACGGCTATTTCATTCGGAACCCTCCTAACCAATTTACCTGGATTCCTAATGTATTCATCCTCAGATTGCACCACAGTTATGACCTCTTCTTACCACCTCCGCAGCTACAGTCCTTTTCACTTGGATGGTTCAATGACTTCCTAACTGGTCTTTATATTTGCACACTTATGGCCATTTCCTGGCTATTCAATTCTCAATAGAGCAGGCTTTTGAAAATTGGATTACTTGTCTGTCAAACCTTGAAATTCATCTTCATTTTACTTACTATGAAGTCCAAGATTTTTACAATAGCTTTCATAGTCTTCTATTATCTTCTCCCTCTTCTCATGTGTTACTTTTTTAAAAAAAAATCCTTATTAGTCTATCTACTTCTTACTATTTCACTAATGTCCCCATATTTGGCATCACCTGTTTTCTCTACCTGGAAAAGTCTTATGCCAGTAATCTGATCAACAAATTTCTGTCTTCCTTTTCATCTTTGCTCAATGTTATTGTCTTAGGAAGACCTTGTGGTGATTAGTTTTCAATGTCAACTTCACAGGATTTATAACCATCATGGAAATAAATCTCTGTGTATGTCTGTGAATGGCTTCCACCCCTAATGTGGGTAGCATCATTCCACTAGTTGAGGTAAAAGACTAAACAAAAAACAGAAAGAGAACTGAGAAATATCCACCACTCTCTTCATCTCGACTGTGGAGGCAATGTGACCAACTATATCAAGCTTTTGCTTCCATGGCTTCCTCACCATGATGGAATGTATGCTTGAACAGTGAGCCAATGTAAAATATTACTTCCTCAAGTTGCTTTTGTCTGATACCTTGTAGAAGCAATAAGACACACAACTGATATAGAAAATTGATACCAGGAGTAGGGTTGTGGATGCAGTAATTCTGGTCTTGTGCTTCTTAGGCTTTTGTAAGTGGTTTGTGGAAGGAATCTGGAAGAATTTGAAAGATCAGAATGCTGAGAGAAGTGTGGACGTTGGAAGAACAGCTCATGAGGTTTCAGAAAGGAACAAGCACTCTTAGATACTAGTATAGAGGCCATTCTTGAATATTCTGCCATGAATCTGGTCACATTCCATCCATGAGCTAAGAATGTGAGTAGACCCAAATACAGGGGCAATAGACTAATTTGTTTGGTTGAGGATGTTTCAAGAGAGGACAGCATTCAGGCTTTGCCATGGCTACTACTTATTGATATCTCCCATGTCTATTAATGAGAAAGAGAAAAATTGAAGCAGAAAGATATTAAAAACATGAAAGTTTGTGGGGAAAATAGTGTGAGAGAGTTTATGCTTACAGACAAGACAGATGTAAAAGCAGCTGTAACTGTTAAAGAGGAACCTGGTGCTTTTCACTGGGACAACAGGACAATTATATTTGAAGTCTACATTTTTTTTATTTTTTGAAGTCTACGTTTTGTAAAATTATAAGTTCTTTTGAAAGGAGAAAGTCTAAATTCAGACGTCTCTGAAGGGATTCCCTGTTTCTTGAAAGTAGCTGCACGGAGAAGTGATTCCCTGGGGCCATCACACAGAAGCTGAGGTAGCTGTGTTGTGGGGAGAACTAGGCTCCATCCTAAGCTGGCAGAAGGACTTGGCATCTGCGTCAAATGGGTTTTGTAGGCATAGAAGATGAAGAAGAGGGAAGACAACAGGGTCTTGTGTTATAGTTCCAGAGCTTTTGAGTTTAGACTGAACGTATTTTGTACTATGAGATGGCTGTGAGCCTAGGGATGGCTATGAGCCTAGGGAATAAGGGGTAGATGGTTATGGCATAAAAGTACCTGAGGTCAGGCAGAATCAAAGTCCCTGCATAGAGTCTTTGAGAGGCCGCTGCATGAAGCTGTAGAGGTGAAGTCTATGTTGAAATGGAGACACCATGATGCTAGAGATACAAGAATCATGGGATGATGCTCAAGAAAGCTATAGGCAAGGACTGGAGGCAGCCCATGAAAGGGGTTTTGCATACTTCAGGCAGTAGGGTTAAAATATAGGCCTACCCATGTTCTTCAAAGCCCAGATAATTTCATCAAGTGCTTTAGTTGCAGGACTGAAACTGCACGACTTAATGCTTACCTTGCTGGGTTTTGTTCCTGTTTTGGTCCAATAACTCTTGTTATTCTCCCATTCTTATCATTTGTCATGGAAATGTTCTGTATCATCATGTATTGGAAATATGCAGCTTGTTTTTGGTTTTACATGAATTCACAATTAAGAGATCCCCTTGAATCTTAGATAAAACTCGGAATTTCAACTTTTAAGCAGTTGGAACTATTAAAGACTACGAAGACCTTTGAAGTTAGACTGAATGAATTTTGTATTATGCGATGCCCATGAGTCTAGGGAGGCAAGTAGTTCTGGCTTAAAACCGATTCTTAAAGGGTCAAATTGAAAAGGGAGTGAACTGGTTAATATTGATTATCAATGTGACAAGATTTAGAATTACTATAGAGTCAAATAGCTAGGTACAACTGTGAAGTATTTTCTAGATTAAATTAATTGAGGTGGGAAAACCCAATCTAAAAATGGTGGCACTTATCCATGGGCTGGGGTCCTGGACTGAATACAAAATGGAGCTGAATAGCTGCATTCATTTCTCTCCACTTTGTGACTGTAGATGCAATGTGAGCAATGGCCTCAGACTATTGTCACCATTAATCCCCAGCGCGGATACCCGTATCTTTGAACTGTTAGCCAAAATAAATCCTTCCTTAAGTCACTTTTACCAGGCATTCTGTCACAGCAAGTAACTGATACAGGCCTGCATTGATTTTTAGTGTGCAACATTAATTTCTGACCTCCTACTCCATCTAGGATTCCTCATTTCTTCTTTACAGTATTTTTAAAATAGTTACTTTTCTCCCCATTGTGACAATACATTTGACAAATACAACTTAAAGAAGGAAGGATTTATTTTGGCTTATAAGTCCACCATAGAGGGGAAGACATGACCTCAGAAGCATGAGGCAATTGGATACTGTAGTGTTTTGTATGAGAATGGGCTACATAGGCTCATATATTTGAATATGTGTTCCCTATTGGTGGAACTCTTTGGGAAGGTTTAGGAGGTGTGCCCTTATTGGAGGAGGTGTGTCACTTGGCACAGGCATTGAGATGTCAAAAGGCTCTCACCATTTTGAGTTAACCCTCACTGCCTCTTGATTATGTCTCAAGATGTAGACTCTCAGCTATTGCTCTAGAGCCATGCTTGTCTTCCTCCTGCCATGCTGCCTACCATGATGGTTGTAGACTCTAACCCTCTGAAACTGTAATCCCAAATTAAACTCTTTTATTAGATGCCTTGGTGCTGGTGTGTTACTATAGCAATAAAAATAACTGAGACACATGAATGGTATCTGCAGCCAGAAAACAAGAAGAGGGCTTAGGAGATGGTTCCATGGGTAAAAGAGCTTGCTATGTATGCCAACATTCACTTAAAAAGTCAGGTATGGTGGTGCATGCCTATAACACCAACCCTATTTGGGCAGAAAGAGTTGATTCCTGAGGCTTGTTGGCCACCCATTATAGCTGAAGCATAGAGCTTCAGATTTGGTAAGAGATCTGTTTCAAAAATAAAACAAGATGGGGAGCAATAGAGGAAGATTCTCAAAACTGAACTCTGTTTTACACACGCACATACAGACAAGGGCACCATCGCACACATTTGCAATTATATAACGTACACATGGGGGTGGCGGGTGATGAGTGCTGGTGTTCTGTTCTTTTTCCTCTTTTCTACCTTTTATTCAGTTCAGGACCCCAGCCGCTGGGTGAGTGCTGGCCATATTCAAAGTAAGTCTTCTTTCCTTGGTTAAGCCTTTCTGGAAATACCCCCACAGACATGTGCAGAGGTCTGATTCCTAAGGGTGTCTACATCCAGTCAAGTTAAAAATGAAGATTAACCATTGTCTTAGTTAGGGTTTCTATTGCTATGAAGAGACACCATATACCACAGTAACTCTTATAAAGGAAAGTATTTAATTGGTTCCGGCTTAGAGTTCAGAGGTTTAGTTCATTATCATCATGGTAGGAAGCATGGTGGCATGTAGGCAGACATGGTGCTGGAGAGGTAGCTGAGAGTTCTACATCCTGATTCGAAGAAAGCATGAAGAGGGAGTGACACTGGGCCTGGCTTGAGTATCTGAAACCTCAAAGTCCTCCCCAATGACATGCTTCTTCCACCAAAGCCACACCTCCTAATAGTGTCACTCCCTATGAGCATATGGGGGCCATTTTCATTCAAACCATCACAACTGTCACACACCAGTTTTAAAAATATTAGATAATTTACTAGCATTTCTATTGTCCTTACCAACTTTTAAAAGTAAGTTCCAGGCAAACAAAGATATTTGTTCTCATTTATAGCGGAAGCATCTAGAACAGCCCCATGTCACTTTGCAGGTTCTCCATTCCATGTCCTGAGCAGATGGACACAAATACAAAATTTCCTCATATTAAATTAAATCAGTTTTCAAAAATATGCCTGAGCTTGGATGGACACATTGAGGATACAATAAACTTTTGTAAATACTAATTGTTAGATGGTTTATCTCAGTTTGCGACTCTATTGCTATGACAAGACTCCAGGGCCAAAAGCAACTTGGAAGAGGAAAGGGTTTGTTTGACTTACAGCTTATAGTCCACCATCGAGACAAAGCTGGCAGGGGCTCGAGGCAAGAACATGGAGGCAAAAGCTGAAGCAGAGACCATGGAGGAATGCCCCTTACCACTGTCTTGCTGTTAATGACTTACTCACTTGCTTTCATACACAACCCATGACTGCCTGACCAGGTGTGGCACCACCCACAGGAAGCTGGGCCCTCCCACAGCAATCATTCTTCCAGAAAAATGCTCCACAGACTTGCTTACAGGTCATCTGATGGAGGCATTTTCTCGTTTGTGGTTCTCTCAGCCCAGATGACCTAGCTTTTTTCAACTTGACAAAGAACTAGCCAGCGTAGTGTCTCAAAGCAGCCTTTAGGAAACACTGTATTGGCTAACAAAACGCTAGACTCGTTTTGGATACTATGCTGCCATCTAATGCAGTAAATATAAATTACATAAAGTCCTCCTCGGCTGTTTCTGCCACTGCAGTTTCTTCAGGCTTACTTCTGACTTTGATGGAGTCACAAAGACTTGAGGCGAATGTTCAGCTAGTAGATTTGGATCCAGATCTTTAATTGCATGCAAGCAGAAGCATGCAGGTGACTCTCTTGAAGTCTGAGAGTACCCTGGGTACAAAGCTAAAGCAGAATAAAAGATTTTATCAATTACAAATGTGTTTTCTCCACTCCAAATACCATTTGCATAGGAAAATGCAACAAATAACTTGAAGCGTTATACTTATATTTACAAAATAAACTTCTGGTTTGACCTTGTACTGACCTGAAACATCGGGGATTTCTTTTGCCATAAAATGGAGCCTAAAGGAAAAATTTACAAGTGACTCAGGGTAGGGGAAATGAAAAAAACTGTATTTTGGTCTGTACACCTGAGCCTCTAAAGTGGCTTACCTGAGGCTGGACTTTTGGGGGTAGTAGGCCACAATGGATTTTACTGAGAAGTGACTTTTCATGAAGCACCTAGACAGGACTATAGGCATGGTTAAGCTTTGCCATGGCAAGCGAAGATGCTAGGACACAGATCTGCCACACAGGTTGGTTATGCAGCAACGTTATGGAACATGTGAATGAAGATGCAGTAACAACTTAACGTGTCATATAATATTTGTTGCCACAACTCTATTATCTGTTATTTTACATTTGCTATGCAGATGTAAGAATTAGCATCTTAAAAACGTTCCTTTATTTGTAGAGCATAACTAACGTTTTTATTATGCTTTATAATACTGTTAACTTTTTTGCTTATTTATTCTTCAGAATTATAAAATCTCTGTCCTTTAGTGACTGACAATTTGAATGCCATCAGATGCTAGGTAGAAAAACCAGTTAAAATTCTATTCATACAGAAATATAGAACTGAGATGAGTACTCACTTTTCCTCAATAAATCCATTCCCTTTCAAGTATGTTCGGGGATTTCACATACATGTGAAATCAATCTGTAATTTCAGATTGTGTGAGATTTTGACTCGTCGTTGCTGTGAGGGGTTCTAAATAAACCCCCATCTCTTTTGCTCCTTTTCAATTTGTTGGCCACGTCTGAGTAATAGTTCTGTTCTGTGTGGAAAAGTATGCTGTTTTTGCAGTGGTGAGAACTGAAGCCTGGCCCTGGCAAGTGCTCTCCCCTTGAGTTATGGCTCTCAGATGAAGCTCTGTCGCATGTCTGTTCTCATCACTCTTGTTCTGGTATACAATATGTCCAAATAAACGAGAATCACCAAAAGGTGAGAAAACAGCAATTTCCTCTCACTGAAGCAAATAACTAAAGAAGATAGAATACATACAAACCATTAGGAAACATAGCATGGAAAAAGAGAAAAGCTGCAAAATGAAAAGCCTGATTATCCGAGTGGACTTTCTGGTTGGTCGTGCTCTCATCAGTGCAATATAACTTAAAAGGCTGGATCTTGTAATGAATGAGTGAAATGTGAAAGAATGACCCATACATTTAACAAGTAAATAGGACAATATTTAGTTCATCACCAGTTGCTAGAATTATCTTTGGCTGCTACATTATTACCAATAGAGAATACTGTCATCATCCAGTGTCCAAGAAGCAAAGAAGGCTGGCTTTAAGCTACACAGAGGCTCTCTTCCTGAACACAGTTCTATAAACAATCATGCCCTATAGCAAAAATACCCATTTACTTTTAACACTTTACTTAAAATATAAATTTGTTCTCAAGCCCAATTTCCAACTTTCAGCATTTCTTTCACAGTAAAAGCATAATAGGATGTTTTGCATATTCATATTTGTGTTTTACATGTGCTGTCTCTGTTAGATGATAAAATCCATGGGGTTGGAGGAAGATCTTTTAAGCCCAGGATGGCAGTTCTACTGATTAATAGGCTGCCTATTACATTACTGTTGTTCAGTAAATCATGACTAAATTATTTGTGTCAGAAAAATGATTTAATGAAGATGTGAATAAAGAGCATGGTTCATATTCAAATATGATCTCTACTATTCCATATAACAGTGTTAGAAATAATACACAAAGGAAGTAAATAAAAAAGCTCATACAGTGCAAACTGACTAATGGGAAGCTTTATTATGTATAATGAGTTATAACAGAGCTATATTCAACCATTTCCAGTAGGGTAGGACAGAAGAAATAGCAGATAACAGGGAAAGGTGACTTGTAGGCTAAAGCTAAAGCTACAGCTATCCATTTGGTGAATATAATGACCTTGAATAAGAATTTAGCTTCCACATGTTACATGTTTCATCTGGCTGGTAAGGAAACCAAAGGATGGAGATTATCTGTCTATCTATCTATCTATCTATCTATCTATCTATCTATCTATCTATCTATCTATCTATCTATCTATCATCTATCTATCTACCTACTCACCATCTTTGCCATACCACTTATCCATTAATAAACTGTGGTCACAGAAATTTAATACTTAGTCTTTTTTATTTTTGGTTTTTCAAGACAGGGTTTCTCTGTGTAGCCCTGGCTGTCCTGGAACTTGCTTTGTAGATCAGGCTGCCCTCAATATGCCATGCTTTGTTGATACCCATATGGAGGCCTGCCAGAGGAGTGGATCGATGAGGTGGGGCACAGAGGGGAGGTGGGGGTGGGGATAGGAGGAGAGGGAGAGGAAACTGTGGTTGTGATGTAAATAAATGAACAAATAAATAAAACAGGAACAATCAAATAAAAACAAAACAAAACAAAAAAAACCCCAAATATGAATATTCTCGTGTCCTACTGTCAGGATTGAATCAGAAAATGTCCTTATTTCACTTTAGTGAGTGATAGCTATTAGCACTTGGCTGCTCTTTTACAGTCTTTGCTTGGTTCTGCTTTTTCATCACTCCCTAAAGATGTAACATTTCACGAGTAGCTCATGCCCTGGCTGCCTTACATACCCATCTCATTCTGTTTCTGTAGAGAGATCCATAGCTTTGCTGCCCTCCTCGATTGATTTGCTTTTGGGGAGACAACAAAACTGAACAAACCCTTCATCAAAGTCACCTTTTGACAAAATTAAATGTTGTCAGTGGTTGCATCAGAATTGCCCGGTAGTCTCAGGGAATTCGTGACAAGTAAGAAGGTAGACATCTAGTGGTTCCAAATAGAACAGACTTGGTCTTACGTAAAGAATCTGACATAATTTAAAGCATGCTTATGAATGTGTCTAACCCCACTCTTGTCTGCTAACATCTTGGTACTGATACTGAAATCTCAATTATTTTATATTTATTTAAGCTTTATAATTACATGCATGTCCATATAAAGTTTATCCAAATGCTTTATGGATAATATCTATAAAATAATTTACTCTTTTAATAAATAATTAAGCATATCACATCCCCAGGCTTTGAATAAATAATGAGCAAGACCCATTTTTTTTTCTTCTCAAATAACACACAGCCTCATGAAGCAAATGTCTATGTACTGTTGTGGAATATTAGTTTAAGATGTGTTACATTTGTTTATGCTGTGGAATATTTTTTAATGATACAGAGATATGTTTCATTCTTTTATGTTGCATTTGTTTGACCCTGTAAAGTTGTGTTACTTTGCCTGCCTAAAACTCACGATTGGTCTAATAAAGAGTTAAACAGTCAATAGCTAGGCAGGAGAGAGGGATAAGCGATGTTGCCAGGCAGAGAGAATAAATAGGAAGAGAAATAAAGGTTTGAGGGAAGAGAGAAGAGTGAGGAGCGAGAAAAGAAGAGGAGAGGAGGACACCAGGAGCCAACCATTCAGCCACACAGCCAGCCATGGAGTAAGAAGGAATGAAAGATATATAGAATAAAGAAAGGTAAAAAGCCCAGAGGCAAATGTAGTTAAAGAGAAATGGGATAATTTAAGTTAGAAAAGCTGGCTAGAAACATTCATAAATAAGAATAAGTCTCTGTGTATTTATTTGGGAGCTGGGTGGTGGGCCCCCAAGGAGTTAAAAAAAAAAAACCAACTACAATGTACAAATTGCAGTACAGTATTATGAGACATGGTATACTAATCTGTAGAGAATGTTCTAGGTGCAAATTGGACAGGCTATCAGCTCTTCAGTGGATGTGAGAAACATGTGGCATCGTGGGAAGTTTGTTAAGAAGACTCACTATTAAATAGATATGCAACCTAGAGGAAAGAGTATAAGTTTTAGTTGGAAAAACAAGAGCTTAAAACATGCAGACGATATCTGAAAAGGAATAAGAGGTGAGCATAGTTGGGAGTGGAAGGTAGCTTAGTTATAATAGCTCCATGATGTGTAAATTATGACGCATTGTAGTAAGTACTTTCCATAACTCATCTGGTAGGAAAGACTCATGGTTTAGGTTAGGCAGATCCCTGGTAGAAATCTGTAGCATGAGACTTAAAAGTTCTTATTAATAAAATCAAACCTGAGCCAGGTATTGGGGCGAACACTGGAAGGTCAGAGAGACAGAACAAACCACAGCTAACCTCACCTGGCCAACTTTTCAGCTGGTCTTGTTTCCTCAGACTGGAAGCCTCTGTGTCCTCATATCCGAATGGCTCTCAGCTGAGCTGTGCTTCTTGAAAGCCTGAAAGCTTAACCAGCCAAATGCTTCTCCAGGCCAAATGCTTCTAGTTTCTGGTTCTCACGCCTTATATACCTTTCTGCTTTCTACTACCACTCCCTGGGATTAAAGGCTGGCTTTCTGGGATTAAAGGCGTGTGTCACCAAGCTTGGCTGTTTCCAATGTGGCCTTGAACTCACAGAGATCCAGAGGGATTTCTGTCTCTGGAATGCTAGGATTAAAGGTGTGAGTGCCACCACTTTCTAGCCTCTGTATCTAAGTGGCTGTCTGTTCTCTGACCCCAATAAATTTATTAGGGTACACAAAATTTGGGAAATACAATATTACCACAGAAATCAATGTGAAAGACCCCCTGATGAGACACTCCATGTATAGATATGTGCTTGGATGTGGTGTGTGTTTGTGTGTATTTTCACAGAGATACTTTGTAAAAAGTTGGGTCCAGAAAGGAAGGTGTGTAAATGATAAGAAGGGAATAAGTATGTAAGTGGAAAACTACACCTGAGTATTCTACTAATTTTGAATCAAGTAAAAGGTTAACATGTTTGGAGATTCACAAGATGTGTACATTTCCTCAGTCAGGGCTTTGTTTGCAATCTCATAGCATCTAGCACTGATAATATTTGAGCACATATGCCACTGAGCAGAACATTTGTTGGTTTGCAAATAAATGAGGAATGGATCTCAGGAGCCATCTGTTATGTACTTGGCTAGATGGTGTCAGAAAACGAACAGCTCTTTGAGAAGGCTGCGGAGAGATGTTGAAATAACATGGAGTCATATTCCCAAGACTCAGAAGGGCTTAGAACTATTAGATTCTTCCAGTTAATGGCCATTGTTTGTTTATTTTTAAACCTTATTTGCCATCAACTATGTGATCAAAGATACAAAGAAGTAGGCAAATACTACTTCTGGCTTCTTTTCCTCTTTCCCGCTCCAATTTCATTCTGCTCGTTGCCTGCCAGGCTCTGCGCTTCATTTTCAGGGTTTCAGGAAGACTAAGGCTTGGATAGATTCTGACCTTGTGCAACTCCATTCCCTAAGAGGAAACATACAGGACCAGAACTAATTGCTGTGCTATTTAATAAGTACTGAGCAAAGATTTGGGGAAAGAGAAAAGAACAACTAATAATTACTATCGCAGCAGGAATGTAGGTGTTGAAGGATGGACAAGACTTTCGCCTTATTAGGGGATAAGTTAACAGATGCAGACTTTAGACAGACCACATTCCCTTGATATTTAAAAAGGAGCCCACTGACTGTGTCCAGTGACCTGAGAATTTGAACTCAAATATTAATGCTAAAATAGGAAAGGGTTTAAATTCTAAAATTGGATAAAAACTTGGAACTCTATCTGGGCCTGATACTGAAATGAGGAAGAAAAGGAGAAATAGTATCTTGATTGCTGCTATTCAGAAAATACTTAATACAACAAGTCTCATTTGGAAGTCAGCAGGGCAGGTTTGGTATCTATTCATTTGTGAAAGTAAGGAAGATGGCACTTGGTGGGATGGCTCAGTGGGCAAAGGCGCTTGCTACCATACCTAATCATCTGAGTTTGATCCCTGAGATTCATGTGGTGAGAGGAGTTGTCCTCTGACCTCCACATGCATTCTATGGCACACATGTTCTCTTCTCCCTACACATGAACCAATAGCTTTTTTTAAGAAGAAAGAAGAAAAATACCCAAAGTTACTCTTCAGTAATATTTGGATTTTCTGACTATAGATATATGTTTAATTTCCATTGCTCATTCTTGCCTCTATACACCTGTCTTGAGCAAACACTGAATAAACATACACAAAAGAAGGTTTGCAAACAGAAGCATATACAAATAAATACATATACAATTTTACAATGTGTATTTTATATTTATTTTTCAAGACAGTATACATCAACATTGTAGAACTTTTGCCTGCAAGCCTAATATAGAAGATAAATGATGTTTAACTTTTCAAGATAAATACTTTATTAAATAATACATTAAAAATTAACTTATCTAAATGGTCATTATCAGACTTGAGCATGGCTTGACTTGTGCTATTTTGCTTTATTTTGGGATGAAAGACCAGAAGGGTAGCCTGGACTTCTGGCAAGGCTCAGCCCATCTTGAACCTTCTCACTGAAAACCTTTCAGTGTATAGGTCACTTACTGTTTGCCAACACTTAGAAGTGTTAAAATCTCTCATGTCAACAGGTTGGGGATCTGGTTATTGAGCCAATGGGACATTTTGTTGACTTCACAGGGTTTTTACAAAGGAGATCAAAGGATGCATTATGTTTCAATACATAGCTTTATAAGACAGATGGAATCCACCTTGAAAGGCCCATGACACTTAAGACCGGATTATCAAAAGTTTCAGACACTCAAACCTATTAGCTTGCTCAGCCCTTATCCTCACACTGTCAGCATGGTTTAGCCTCATTTATAGGGAGTGGACAGTCCAATTTGAATTTTAACTGCTGCCAAAGTTCAATCATAGGTTAGAGAAGTGGCCACTGAATTATGGGTTGTGACAAATGATGCCCTGGCTTGGGGTGTGGATCTGTTCTCCCTAATGGTGTCATCACACAAATGACTAAATCACTTTGTTTGGAGGGAGGAAAAAGTCTCACAACTTTTGGGAAAAGTCCAGAACTGGAATGATCTGCAGCTAGGTGGGAGCTGTACAAAACTGCCCTGTCTCTGATGAGAAAGGAGCATGAAAGAAAACTGCTCACTCTTTCATCTTCCAGGAACTCCAAAGGGATTTGTTTCTACCCACATCTAACACTGGAAAAACACACAACGTTTGAGTTTTCTCCCTGAAGCCTTGAAACAAATCACTGTGTTAGAAACAGATTAGTGTTCTTGAGTGTCCTTGTTTTATCAATGAAATGAAATTATGTCTATGTGCTCCAAACTATTAACTACTAAAGCCCACTGAATAGTCTGTCTGTATTGTATTATTTTATCAATTAGAGCTTTGAAAGATGCCTTGTTTGATGATACAAGAATTTAAACCAGAGTTACAAGATATTTTAAAATATAATTGTCAATTGCTATAATGTACACAGTCACATGAATTTGCCGTGTGTGTGTGTGTGTGTGTGTGTACACGTGTGTGTGTGTATATATATGTAAACTTTTTTATATGATGCTGCAGAGTAAAACAGTTTGAATTTTATAATGTGATGCTTTAATATGTACAATAAGATGAAAAAACTTTTCTCATACTTTCCAAGGAGTAATTGGTTTCATTAAACATTATCTCAAATGGACACTTTTTTTTGTTCGTTTCTTACTGATTCATCTATTATCAACTAAAGTCTGTAAAAAACAGATTAAATAGTTGTGTGTTATATTTGAACACACCAGGCAATGAATTAAGTATACAAACATTTAATCTCTACAAATTATACATTTTTCCTTTACATTCTGTAGTACTTTTGGAAAACTGCTCTCTCTCTCTAGATATATATATATCTATATATATCTCTATATATACACACTTATAAAATATATAAAGAATATATACATATATGTGTAAATATATTCTTTATAAATTTTCTAATAATAAAAATTGGTAGGCTGGGCGGTGGTGGCGCACGCCTTTAATCCCAGCACTCGGGAGGCAGAGCCAGGCGGATCTCTGTGAGTTCGAGGCCAGCCTGGGCTACTAAGTGAGCTCCAGGAAAGGCGCAAAGCTACACAGAGAAACCCTGTCTCGAAAAACCAAAAAAAAAAAAAAATTGGTTACTATACACACTAAGTTTAGTTTACATTGCACAATAATTTATGCTCTTTTGGTGTTAAAGTAAAAAAAGCCTGTTTTTTTTTATTTTAGTTAGGAGCAACTGTGAGTTCTTGCATTGTCTTTAATGCAAACTTTCTTTCCCATATGTGGCCAGCTACATTCTATAATTAAACATTTAAGCTTTAGAAGGGAGCCGTTTTGCTTGTCTGCTCTCCTTAGGGGCCCCCACTTTGTAAAGCTCTCTTTTCCACTTCTTGTGGGGATCGATCAAGAGAAGACAAGGAGGTGAGAGGCATCCACCCATCCGACAGGTGTGTAGGTGAGAGAAGTCCCTGTCTCCCTTTGTTGGCAGCTGGGAATGTGCAGGTGTGAACAGCAGCAGCATTTGATAGTCAGGCTTTGGATGTGTCAGGTGGAGACACTTACACTAAAGGAAAGGGGAAAACCTCTCATAACTTTGTTGTCTAGCCTGAGAAGCATAAAACAGTTTTTTTTTTTTTTTTTTTAAAGCTAGGTTTAAAGCTGTAAAGCTTGGTGTGGCTTCACCTGTCAAGCGTATAGATAAAAGTCTTGTTTTAACTTGACCAAAACCAGATCCAGTTTATTCCCTATTTAGAAAAACATGGAGCGATTTTGAATAGAAAACGAAGTAGAGGTTCTAAGAGCTTTTGGGCAGGGATGACCTCTTGCTGGAGTTGGAAAATAGACCACCTTAACTCATTTTCATTTGTTCTGAGACTTCACGTTGAAACTATAATTGTTCTTTGCTTTTTATCACACGACCCTTCACTTTAAATGAAGACATATGTAGTGTTAGGTCAGAGATGCTGAAAAGCCTCCTGCTTCAAAACACAGGCGTTATCTTTGGTATCTCTTGGTTGTCCTGGCACCCATCCAGCTGTCACTTCTTTTCCATGATTCATTCAGATAATGTTAACCAGCTGCCGATTGAAAAATCTATCATGCCTGGAGTTCATTGCCACTTTCTTGTTCGAACTCTAACAATCAAACAAAGCGAAACAACCCCTCAAAGCCAGTGAACCCCGTTCTTTCCGTGTGTGTTATTGTCATTCTGCGATCAAGGTGAGATTATATCCACTAAGGTTTCAGTTATCTTCTTGTCTGGATACAACCCTAAGAGAAAAAAATAATTCTTTTTTCTATCATCTCATGGAGAAGTATTAGAAAGGTTTCCAAGGCTCCAGGTGACAACAGTCATTTCTCTAAATATCTTTTATATCACACATTTTTTAATGTACTAATATAGCTTTCTTTCTCATTCCAGAGAAAAGGCTCAACAAATGCAAGAATTTGACAAATTGGGAAGGATTCATCTCTTTAAGTAAATTAAGTTGTATCTTACACCACAGAGACTGTAGTGAAATACTTTACATGAAAAAACTAAAAATTCTTTATGTATTTTAATATTCAATTTTCATATAAATAATTATAAAAAATTAATTCTAGAGTATGCTAAAATGTTCATCTGAAAACTGAATGACAAGACATATAAGATAAAAGCTGATTTTCTTGCTTACTCTGTGCCAAAGCACCTTGATATATATATGTATGTATATATATATAACACACACATACACACACACACACACACACACACACACACATATATATATATGAATGAGTAAAGAAAATTGAAACTAGTTGAGTTTTAGTAATTGCAGTCATCCAAGTAGTAAGGTAATAAGATGTTAGAACTAATTATATTTTCAGGTTAGAGTATATTCATTAACAAAATATGTATTGGATTGACTTTGTTCCCAAAATGTTTACACACACACACACACACACACACACACACACACACACACACACGGAGACAGAGAGACAGAGACAGAGATAGAGACAGAGACAGAAACAGAGACAGAAACAGAGAGAAAGAAAGACAGATAGAGAGAGAGGGGGAGGGAAGAAGAGAGACAGACACACATAGAGGGTACACGAGTACTTTTACAGTTAAAATAAACTGATCAACTGAATTTGCTACATTATGATCTTCCTAGGTTCTTGAAATGGATCCTTTTACTTAGTTGCCAGAACAAATGGAGTAGATACTGTTATTATTGCTCCCATCCTACACTTACATAATGAACAGATTGAAGGCTACTGATTTCACAAGTAAGCAGAGAATTCAGGGTTTAAACACAGGACTCTTTCACTGCGAAACCATGGTTGTGTTGATATCATGCATTCTTTCTTGGCAGAGAAATTTTCACTGTATGGACTTGAATGTACAGGATCTTCAGGGTTAGGGGTTAAATTTAGATGGAACGTTGGATGTGTTGTAAAAAATTTCCATATTGCCAGGTGGCAGTAGTGCATGCCTTTAATCCCAGCACTTGGGAGGCAGAGGCAGGCGGATCTCTGTGAGTTCAAGGCCAGCGAGATCCAGGACAGGCACCAAAACTACACAGAAAAACTCTGTCTTGAAAAACCAAAAACCAAAAACAAAACAAAACAAAAAAAGGGTCAAAAGCAGTTAATTAAAGAACCTAGTTTCGTTATGGAGGTTTCATTGCACAGTGGACTTAACTACTGCATGTTGACTATATTGGTAAGTGAGAAGAAGCAGGAAGGATGGCCCTTCCAGTTTTAAATAATGCCTGCGCACATTCTGGCTCTACCATTGGTTGGCTTTGGTGACAACCATTTGTCCAAGTTTGTGTCTCTGGTAATGTTACTATGTGCCAAGATTTCTTATTAATTTTGTGATTATTTTTAAGGATTTTGTCTTCCAGTTTAGTATATTAAGTTATGGGGAACATGACCTGAGTTGTAGGTAGACTGAAAATGTTAAATGAGTCAAATATAAACTGAGAAGCCCTTTGTCTTGCTTACAAAAGAACTAAATATTTCATCCCTAGTTTTTTTTTTTTGTTCTTTGTTTGTTTGTTTGTTTTGTTTTTTTGAGACAGGGTTTCTCTGTAGGTTTTTGGTGCCTGTTCTGGATCTCACTCTGTAGACCAGGCTGGCCTCGAACTCACTGAGATCCTCCTGGTTCTACCTCCCGAGTGCTGGTATTAAAGGCGTGCGCCACCACCGCTCGGCTTCATCCCTAGTTTTAATTCAATATTTCCTCCTAATTATATCCTGATTGATTTTCCACATTTACTGCTATATCTTTCATAGTAAGCCTATAACCTCTATTGATTAACATAAATTTTATGAAACCATTAGTGTCCATCAAGATGACATATGGCTTTTGTATTCAGGTCATTCAGTTTAGTACCTTTGAAATATACTAACTTTAAAATAAATCTATTGTTGATACAGCTTATTCTATTCTTTTAGCCAGGCTTCGATCTTTGTTATATAGTTCATATACAAATAGGCTAACAAATCTAATCTTTTTTTTATCATACATTGCTAAGCCTTTTATTCACTTTCATACTTAATTGTTAAGTAGGTACCATATACGATATTGGTGTGTTTATAAACCTATATGTACTTTACCACACTTACATCTATATTTCCATATGGCTAGGATATCTAATTTGAAGGCTGGGGGCTGTGGTATGTGTCTATACCTTCAGCATTTAGGAGGCAGAGGTATGTGGATTAGGAATTTAGAGCTATCCTTGGCTGTTACACAGCAAGCCTGGGGCCAGCCTGTACTACACAAAACTTAAAAAACAAACAAACAAAAACTGAAAGCAAAGCAAGGAAAACCATCAACCAACTTCAAACCATAATTTTCTTTTTTATATTCAAGTAAATCTTATAGAAAAATGTGTGCCCATCGTTTTTTTATTTTTAAAGTAAAAAATTGTGAGTTTTAGAATTTCTTATTTTCTCCTAGACAATGTTTCAGTACTTCTTTTGGAAACATACTTCTTGTATGGTTTTTCAGTTTTCCAGGATATCTGGAGTAAATGCCAGATGTTTTCCTCCAAACTATGTTGCATTACATTAAATAATTTATTGGCTAAGATTCTATGCAAATGCCTTCTGGTAACATGGCAGGTCTTGTTAATGGAATGTGTTCGACTATGTAGGCGTTTTCTTTACTTCCGATAAGATTTTTCTCTTAACTTTTCCTAAGGCTGGTGACTGTCTTCATGAGTCTCTCTCGTTTCCTATTTTTGAAGTGAAGTTTGTATATAAGAGGACCCATGATATTGTGTTCTTGTGGATCTGTAACATGGAGCCAGCAAGCTGGCTCAGCAGGTAGAGGTGCTTGTCTCCCAGCCTGATGACGTGAGTGCCATCTCCAGGATCTGCAAGATGGAAGGAGGAACTTAGTCCCGGGAGTCGTCCTCTGACTTCCATGTGTGCACAGTGGCTCGTGCACACACACACATTCATACACACACACACACACACACACACACACAAATAAATAAATAAATAAATAAATAAATAAATAAATAAATAAATAAATAAATA
>CABHPH010149081.1:0-22047 GCA_902168325.1 Peromyscus nudipes | reverse complement strand
ATAAATAAATAAATAAATAAATAAATAAATAAATAAATAAATAAATAGCTGGGCAGTGGTGGCGCACGCCTTTAATCCCAGGACTCAGGAGGCAGAGGCAGGCGGATCTCTGTGAGTTCGAGACCAGCCTGGGCTACGGAGTGAGTTCCAGGAAAGGTGCCAAAGCTACACCGAGAAACCCTGTCTTGGAAAAAAACAAAACAAAAAACAAACAAACAAACAAAAAAAACCTACAACAGAACAAACCCTTTGATAACAGGCAACTAACGTCTCACTGAGAGTCCCTGGTCTGGCAACTAAGCACTGGCGACTCAGCTTCCAGCTGATCCAGGTGAAGCTAGATATGCACACTTTTATCTGGAATCTTCTAAAACTTATGGATCATCAATGAACTAAAATGTTAAGCATATTGCTTGCTAGAATGAATGAAATCTCACCCGGCTCCAGGTTGTGAAAATTTTTCATGGTTTTCTTTTCTTGTACATTTTTTTTTAACTTGGAGAAACTGGTAGGTTGTCATTCAAACCAAGACACAGTGTTTTATTCTTCAGTTGTTTTTTCTTCTCAACATTCTAACAACATTAATGTTTTTCTTTCTTTCATGTAAATATTGTTGCTCAGCAGTCCAGGTGAGCCACCCTGAGACCCTCTGTTGACTTAGAACTTCAGAATCAATATAGTCTACTTCCTTTATTTTATCGTTGAGGGAAATGACACAGAGAATACCATTTGCCCATGTGTGCACCTTTGTTTGATGAGCTGCTCATCTGCAGAATAAGTTCACGTAGAGGTTTCATCTGGCAAAGTGTATTTCATTTTTGTTAACTAAGCTTGCCCTGTAGTGTTCTTAGAATATAGTTCCTTAACACCTTGTCTCCTGTATTTACCGAGGGTTACCTGCCGCCACACTGTCTCCTTTATCATTTTATATATCACTTGTGAGAAGCCCCACTGAAGAGACTTTCCTACTTCTCTGATGAAAGCTGGATCTTTAGACTCATGATCAGTTTGGATTTTTGCATCTTAATGTGTTTGCTCTGCGTTTTGATCTTTGTTGTCTGGTAGAGAAGACGGAGCCAAATTAAAGGCTGACTGGGTTTTAAGGATTACTAATTGGCTTCAAGGGGACTGTCGGGATTGCTTTTATTTTTGTCTTGATCTTTTCTACCTACAATCTCTTTCTTTATTACACGAACTATTATATATACTATATTTGCATGCATCATACAAAATATTTCATAGAAGTACTTGGAGATGAATATATACATACATACATATACATATATATACTTATAGACATATTATCTTCTTAATAATCTGCTCATTTAGTAATTATTTTTACAAGGACCAGTAGTCTAAATAAAAACATAATCCATTTTCCAATGAAATTATTTCTCTAGCATGATTACTGTACAAAGTTGGGAGGAGGTAGTTGTCCAGACAGGTTCTCTGATTTCAAGCCAGGGTACTGCTTTTGGCATGAGCATCTAAAGGACCCCATGATATGGATATCTGCTCTGAATTCATATTATTTAAAGCTCCTTTTCCTTGCCTGAACGGTTCCTGAGGAAGGCATCCTGTTTGAATCATTTTACACACAGTGTAATTCTGTTTCTTGCATAGACATTTCCTGAAAGCATCCAGTGATGGTCATAGTTGTATTATTTTCGTCTTATGTGAGAGAGGGTTGCAATCGTTTTCACGAATGGTAGAAGCAAACAAAAAAATGCTCTCGAGAATTAGAATGGTGCCAGTACTCTGTCCATGCATCTAAATATGAATCTTTTAGCAGTGTCTAACAAAATAGAATATTATCTTCATTCGGATTAAGAAGCTAAGACTTTGAATTGATATCAGTGTTTCTCTGCTGTCCTCCAAGCTCTGTACACAGGCATGTTTGCCTCACATGGGACTACTTTCCAGAGAGATCCATGCCAAGGAAGCTAGGTCAATGGCTGCTCTGCTTACCTCCAGCTAACACACACTGCACTTTAGAAAACCAAACAAGGAAAAGCTCTGATGAATCTGTAGAAGTCAGCTTTCACTTCAAGGCAGTGAGTGACCTTGTGATTAAACACACATATTTGTCTCAACTGAACCTATAAAATAAAATTATGTAATTTTTAAAATTACATTTAATTATTTAACACAAAGTTGAGTTCAATTCCAAAGGCTAATAGTTTGGTTAAAACTTTTGAATTTGAAACATTTGAATACTTTGTTACTTAATAGAAAAGTCAGAGGCTCTGCTTTGCCTTAATTACTGCGATGCTTCTGCACTTGGACTGGATTCTGTGGACATTATTTATGCTGTGTGGGATAAAAGGACTTTGCAACATTTTTATAATTTTTCTTATTTTATCTTTTCAGTGAGTCTGTGTTGTCTGTGCACATTACTATGGTGAGAGTGTGTTGGTCAGAGAACACCTTGATAGAGTTAATTCTTTGCTTCTACCTTGTGGGTCCTGAGGATTGAAACTCAGGTTATCAAAATTGGTGGTGAGTTCCTTTACTCCGTGTCCCTGTTGATTTGGTGGTCATCATTTGAGGTTCTACAGATTTAGTTGAAAAAAAATTCAAAAATAGCTTTGAAGGCTATGAAATAAAACCTCAATCTGATCTGGGTAAGTGAACTTCTTACCGAAAGATATAATGTGCACACAGTACACCAGACAAGAATGAGAAAAATTCAGGTGCAGAACCATGAAGATTTACTTGGATAAAATTTTCAGTTTAGATTATCCATTGACTTAAAATATATTTTGATACACATAGATTCATCTTCAAAATTGATACTGGTGAATCTGTAGGAAGAAAATCCTGTTAAAAAGAGGAGGGGCACAGAGTGACTTAAGATAGCACCTCTAATGAAATACAGATCTCTGCATTGTGAGAAAATGAAGACTTGGGCCAAGAATCAAAGAAAAGCTGGACAGCCTTCAGAAGGCGTTTTTATAGTCTGGGATCAGGGAGGGTTCATCGGCTGAAGTGTTGAGGATAGTAATGGTTTGCTAATCTGCGAGGGGCTTTTATACTGTTTTCTTTGCAGTCCCTGAGACTGTTAAAGCTTGAAAGTAAGAGGTCGCAGGTTGAAATCAGATGCAGCATGTCCCCTTATTTCAGAGCCATTCGATGTTCAGGAGGGTGGGGGATGCTTTTAGGGCTCTTTAAGGTTAAAGATGTTAAAAGCTCTGCTCTCCTTCACTTCAATCACATTCTGCAGGAAAATGTAGAAAACGGGAGAGGAGGCTACAAAGCCCTTGTCAGAGTGCTTGCGTCTACCGAATGGAGGGTCACAGTGTGTGTATAGTTAGATGCAGACATGGCATTTGATTCTTCTATACCAGAGTGACCTTAGAGCACCACAAACTGAGTGTACATATACATGCTCAGCTTCCAATCCAGGGTACACATCAGCTGGAATTTAATAGCCGTATTTAAAAGAGTGAACAAAACCGCTTTTTTCCCTTTGGGTATATACAGAACTGTTCCCTCTTAGGAGGCTGATTTCTTATGTCAGTGCATTCAAACATCATTGGAACCAACATAAATTTCTTGACTCTCCTCCAAAGCACAACATACCTGTTTTCATACAAACAACCATGCTGTCAAAGCTATGAATACTTGAAAATATAATGCATATAACAATAAACTCAAAGTGTAATTTTACAGCACAGTTTTTGATTGTACCTTTTCAATTGTATTAAATGTATCAACTACATATGTACCACATATATAGTTGCACAAGTTAAGTTCTGCTACTAACACTAAATAATGAAAGAAAAAAAGTATATATACCTCACCCTGTTTTACCTTTAGAATTTCTCACAGCAGGAAGATAAGTAGACCCTATTTTTTACAGGTTAGAATTATTCATATTTTAGATATATTCAAGTGTGGGACACTTATTATCAAAGTGATCATTTATTTTTCTTCTGATGCTAAAGAAGAAGCACACAATTCACTGCTGGTTAAGGTGACTATGTTTGGATCTGGCAAATTTCCACTTCAATATTCAGATGAAATGAAGGCAGAGTTTGCTCCAGGTTCGCACCTGTGGCTCCACGATGCGATCAGAACAGAAAGTGTATAACCTAGAGGTCGCTGTGAGACTGACTGACATGCATTCATTTGAGAAAAATCTGTCTTTTGAGGGTACCATAAATTTATATTTTGAGGTACTGTACAGAAAAAAAAAGGCCTGGCTTTTAGATAACTAAACCTTAAACTGTAGCTCTTTATCACACTGTGCCCAAGCTCATTAAACACAGGGTTAACAGTCTATAAAATGGACTCACTATCTAGCAAGAAATGATGTGGGCAGTAAATGAAATTATGTTTATGAAATTTATGGTCCAGTGCTCAGCATGTGTTAGAGGCTCAGTAAATTTTGGTTTAAATTATAGCTATTGGGCTGTTCAGGACAATGACAGTTTTATAGCAGATGCATGATGCACAAAACACATTTTTTTAATATAACTATACTACCATGATAGTCTCTGAATAGTTTTATACCCAACATTCACCACAATGGAAAGAATAACAAAATGACATATTGCCTATTAATCATAATGTGTCCTTTTGAATTTTTCACTCCCTTGAAATTCATCACTTTCCCAATGACTCAGCAGCAGGCTGAAAACATCATTCAGTCAGTCGTGTTACCTCAGTCCAACTCATTAATCCAAAAGCTGTTTCATAGGTGAGCTAGGAAAGACATTTCCATTTTGGTAACTGTGTTTGTGCTTGTGTTTCCTCTTCATGGAATCTACCAGCCTGCTCTTTCTTTCCTTATCAAACCTAAAATCCTGTGTTGGCTGTCACTCCCTTCATGATCATCTGGGGGGGGGGGAATTCTAGGGATCTTTCAGCCCGTGGTGACTTTGAGGTATTGATAACATTGGGCTGTTCACTGGAGTGCAGCACCCCCAGGAAGAGTAACATCTCCTGTACTCAAGCCCAGGTATGTTCAGCTTGGAGAGCATACAGAAATGGGACCTGCAGCTGTCAAAAATGGAGTTGGATACAGGGTATGGGTAGGTGTGAGGTAGAGGCGGCGCCATTGGCTCATTTAGGAGCATCTGGAGGCTTGCTCCTAGGGCAAACAAAATATTGGAGGAAGATATTGTATTGATGTGGAGCCACTTGTGAACAAATGACAACCTTTTTACTAATGAGCATGAAAAAAAATGGCTTCCAAATTTATAATCAGTCTGGCAGCATTGATCAAATGATATCTTCAGGTGATAAAATGCAGTCGAGAGGCCCGGTTCCCTGTGCTCGGATAACGTACAAGAGTCTTGGGCAATGTCTTTAGTAACTACTGTTTAGGGTGAAGCAGTGGACCTGACTGTTAATACCAGCATTTATGTGTTTATTCAATAACTTTTAGTAAAGCTTCCTTGTTTGCAAGGTCTTCTGCTAATGGTTGTGAAAAACATAGAAATCTAGCAGTGTCTCATTATATTCCCCAAAGTTCATGATGTCTGTAGCTATGTGGAGAGTTGCTTGAGTCATAAGCCCGTGTCTGGAACTTGAGGAGACTTTATTATATTCTTCACTTAAGTTAGTGAATTAGATATTTTTGCACTTTTTTTGCTTGTCTTTCATTTACCTACAAATGTAAGATTGCCTAATAATATGTAGAATTAAATTTATCCTAGATAAAGAATGATGAATCAAAACATTCATACACAAAACAGAGAAATGTATTTGTTTAGAAAAAATGAATTTGATCTCTCGACTCCCGAAGATGTGGAAAAAGAATAAACTTTTGAGAAATATACTTGGGTACATGATATCTTAATCTTTCTGATAATATCAGACTATTTAAAATAAAATGGATTGGTATTATAGCTTTTCATGTGTACATGCATTCATATATATGTATATGTGTGTACATATGCAAGTGTGTGTAGACCTGTGTGGAGGTCAGATTCTGATGTCTGGTGTCTTCTTCTATTTCTCTCTACCTGTTTTTTTTCTAGACCGACTCTCCCACTGAACTTCTAACTCCCCAATTTAGCTAGACTGGCAGGTTGTAAGTCCCAAGGATCTTCCCGTCTCTGCCTCATCGTGCAGGAATGACAGCTTGACTTTTTTCTGGGTGATAGGGATCAAATCCAAGTCCCCAAACTCAAGGCTTGCATGACAAGAGCCTCCTTACTGAGTGATTTATCTCCCTATTTCACGTTATCTATGTTTTTTAAAACACAATATTTGTTTATCACTAGAATCTCTCTACCACCCAACTTTTAAAACTAAACCAATGAAATCTTCTATTCGTAATTGTGGAGTAAAGCTAGAGAATAATCCTAGCTCAGCAAAAAATCTGCTTACTCAAGGATGTGGATGCATACTAATGTAAGGAAGAAGTCGTACTTTTTAAAGGGAGTTCTGGTTGTGAAGCCTGGTAAAAAATGCTTAAAGCAAATTCCCACTTAATCCTTGACTTAGGGGCTATTTTGAGCTATGAAATCCATCACAGTTCCTTGTGTGGAAATACCGTAATTTTCACCACTTCAAGGACACCCGGCATTCTTATTGCTTGACTGCAGAGGTTAACCTCTAACTGTAGGTTTGTGGTTTATCATCACCTTCGAAAAGCTGTGGTTTAAAGGAACTTTAACCACAGTTTTTTTTTAGGGGGTTTTCTTTATAGTTCAATAACCTTATAGAAGCCAAACAGAATAGATGATATAAAGTAATTGTTAGTATTTAGAATGTAAACTCTTGGAAGGTCTAAGACATTCTGAAACATGCTGTGACTCTGAATGAAGCATAATGAAAATGATTTAAAATTTTGTATTTAATTTTTTTTTAATTTGAAGGAGAGTGTGATGGTACATGGCTGTAATCCCAGCACTTGGGGGCTGATGCAGGAGAATAGGGGGTTCAAGGACGGCCTGGATTATATAATAAAACACTGTCTCAACAGCTCATACCAACCAAACAAAAATTTTTATTTGTAGAAAAAACTGATGCTACTTAAAGGGCCTTCCATCTTTCAGCTATAAGCCATGTGCTTATGTTTTGATGCCCTATTTATTTTATAACGACAGTATACAGTTATGCAATAGAGGAAAATAGTCAATGCTGAGAGCTGAGTAGTAACGGTTCTTGGCATTCTGATCTGTAAACATAAAGCTGTAAAAAATACTTCACCCTCCTCTTTCACTTTCACAATTTTCTTAATCATATATAAAATAGAATATGGGAATAGATCTTGAATTATAGTTCTGTGCAAGTGTCTCTGAGTCCAATATCTTAACTCAAGGATTAAGAAAGAAAGTAATCTTTTGGTTAGGCAGGATGAATGACCCATGATTTGAGTACCCAGGAGGTTAATTCCGGAGAATTGCTGTAGCAAAATATTTGTTTAATTATGAAAAGATGTGCTGCATTTGTTTAACTATGTAAAGATGTGCTGTATTTGTTTATGTTGCAGAATATTTGTTTAACTATGTAAAGATGTGTTGCTGCTTTACTTTGCCAGCCTAAGGCACTTGATTGGTCTAATAAAGAGCTGAATGGCCAATAGTGAGGGAGGAGATATAGGCGGGACAGGGAGAGTAAGGAGGAGTAGGAATTAGGAAAATGAGATTTCAGGGAGATGTCAGGGGCCAGGCAGCCAAACACAGAGGAAGCAGGAATTCTGTATGTAGGACATACAGATGAAAGAAAGATAAAGAGCCCCAAGGCAAAATGTAGATGAATAGAAACAGGTTAAATTAAATTATAAGAGCTACTGGGAAAAGCTTAAGCTAAGGCTGAGCATTCATAATTGATAATAAGTCTCTCTGTCTTTATCTGGGAACTGGTTGGCGGCCCAAAGAAAATTCCAACTACCAATTGCTGAGTGTTTCAGGCTACCTTGGGTTCCAAAATGAGACCCTATCTCAAGAAACCAAATAAAAAATTAAAAATCTTGAAAAATATAATCTCTTGTCTTATTAAGTGATTTAGCTTAATTATAACTATCTAACTGAAGAAACATTTCTCCCAATTAATTTATCTTTTTACATCACTGTCAGAATACATTCATATTGTGCTGAGTCATTATTGGTCAGCATTTTTGTTGTTTTGACTGTAGAAAATATTTTACAGTATTCAGCTTAGACTCTGGCAGCTGTACTGCTCCCCAGGGGACCAAATTTCCTGGATAGATTGCTTTGGTATCTTAAGATGGGACCTTTGAGTAGAGAGTTTGTCTAGGAGTGACTTTCAGATATAATGAGGTATCCTGAAATAAAATAATATAAATAATATAAAAATACCCAAAGCACAGCTTTTGAGAAACCATGATACCCTTATGTAGCTGTGAAACCTTCATCACCATGGTGATAATGACATCCATCACAGCCAGATGCCACCTCCACCTCTTGGTTATCTTTTATTCCTGCTTCACTACCCCACTTGATCTTCTGCCTCTTTTCCTAAGTCTTCATTATCTGATACCATAAAGATTAGTTGGATTTTCTAGAATTTCACATAAACCATTCGAATCCAATGTATTTATAAATAACACATTTATAAGCAAATTTCTGAAGAATGAGAATAAAAAGGGAGTATTAATAAAATTATTGGCTTCTTAATGATTATGAGTTCTGGACAGAGGGCCAGTTTACCAAGTAGCACCCCTGGCTGAGGAGTTGTAGCAGCTGATGATTGCTAGGGGAGGGATAGTCAGTTTTCCTCAGGATGTGGCACCTGGTAGATTGCTCATGCTCCATTAGACTGTCCTGTACTCATGTGCATTCAGGAAGCTCTAACTGGACTCCATGCATTATTAAAAAATGTACATAAGAGGACATAAAATTGTGATGGGCAGACCTGAAAGGGATTAGAGTGGGAATAGAGAGAAGATATGATCAAAATACTCTATATACATGAATGAAATTCCCCTCAAATGAAAATACTATATTTAAGAATAAAATAACTATGAACCAACATGCCATAAACTATGTTGATAGTGGTGAAATAGTATAACAAGTTAGTTAAAGCTGAACAAATCTGAAGTGTGAATATTTCAAATAGAAATTAATATCGGTGAGTTCAGAGTCACTCCATTGAACTTAGGGTCACAAATCCTATCATGTAATGTGAAGAAAAACATGAAGAAGAGAAGTCAATGCATTTTACTTCCCCTCTGTATTCCTTCTTCCTACTCTACCCCTAACCGCAGCCATTCTGAATTCGGGCTGACAATGAAGACACAGATTGGGAACCTGTCTATGTAAATATGGGACAATCATGATGTCAATTCCAGTTAACTGCTGAGTGTTACATATGAATAACCCTTTCTATCTGATATATATATACATATATGTATATACATATATATATATATCAGATGCATATACATGTGTGTATATACACAAACCCAGCATGTGTGCACATGTATAGTACACACACAAAATTTCAGAAAAATAGGTCTTTGACCTAGTCTTAAAAAAGAAGTTATAGCTGGGCAGTGGTGACGCACGCCTTTTAATCCCAGCACTCGGGAGGCAGAGCCAGGTGGATCTCTATGAGTTCTAGGCCAGCCTAGTCTACAGAGCAAGATCCAGGAGAGGCACCCAAACTACACAGAGAAACCCTGTCTTGAAAAACCAAAAAAAAAAGGTTATAATGGAGGATTCTTCACTTTCAAATAATGTTATATATTATTTTTTCATCACAATTTCATTGCAAGCCAGTGTTAGAAACAATATAGCTGACTTAAAAGAGGAGACAAGGTTAGACATCAATCCTTTTTATTAATTCAAAGTGACAGAAACAGTGTTTGGCTGTTTTTCTGTCTTTGTGATTTTTTTTCATATATTTGAATTTTAAAACTATAATCATAATTCAGCTCAGGGTCTTACAAACATGTAGAAGGTATACATCTAAAGATACATATAAAGTCAGCTTGACTGTCATTGTCTTATACACCCTGGGTGGCTAAAGTTTTAAACACCTCAGGTGTCTCAAGGAATATCAGTGGACCATTAAACAGCTACATCATGCCCTAAAGCCATATTCCTGGCAGCAGATGACCCATATCACCATGTCCTTCCTCGCACATCTTCTAAAGCAACACTCAGACAGCTTTATGTATCCATGTGTAGCATGGTAATGTGATCTCAGGCGGGTTGTAGGGATCAGGTTCAACTCAGTCAAACAACGGGTCTTATGTCAGTCACAGAGCTCGTTTCAAACTTGAGAACTTTGTTCGACACCATGACAGTTCTCAGCATATGTCTCCTTTGTGTAAATCTTCAGCTGAAATCGTAATTTTGAGGATAAGACAAGAGTAGATGTGTTTCTGAGTCCTGTTGGCTCTCCTCTAATATGTGTACACCAACCAACTGCCAGTCAAATTCAGAGTATATTTCATGCATGTCTCCAGGGAAGATTTGTGGATATTAGTATGGATATCAAATAAAGACTCTAGGAAAAAGATTCCTAAGGAAAACACAGTAGCTAAATTGGAAATGTATAATTAGCTATCTTGATAGGTTATGTTAGGTAAAATTGACTAGATGTACATTTTAAATGGGTAGACTTATAATAGATAAATTGTATAGCAATAAAATATTTTTAAAAATTTAAATAACAGAGTTTAGATTAGACATATAATTGTCTTTAAAAAATTGTAGGTGCCCACAGCCTAGGTGTACTATATGCATATTGTGTTTATAAATTTTTCTCCTTAAATATATATAAACCAGATAGTAAGTGACATCAATTTATGTTTACTTAGTAGAGATTCCATATCAAGAGTTACAAAACTATATTAATATTTGAGGGAAAGCTGTAATTGTAATTAAAGACAGTGAAAGGTGATAATAGGTGAAGAGTAAAAATAGTCATCGCTTCCCCAATAGCTATGGGATATATTAAGAAACTGGGTGCAAAGTGTATTGGAATTTTCTGTGTCCATGATTATGAGGAGCCAGCTGGAGTGGGTTGAAAGTTTTTGCTAGATATTTACCTGGCTTAGAGTTATCACAGGTAGACTCATGTAGTATTGGACTAACCGTCCCTGAGAAGTGATTTTAGAAGCACCAGATAAGGCCCAATTTATTGCTTTTCTGATGCCAGATACACCGTTAGGTCCTCTATGAATTTTATTTGTCATCACACACATTCTTTGATGTAGATATTCCTTTTCTTTTTAAACTAAAACATTTTTCCATAAATATATTTTGATCACGACTTTTCCCTTCCCAGAGATAAGTATTCTTGTCATCTCCTGTATTAAAGATAAGGAAACTGAGATCTCCAGAAGTTAAGTCCCTGATTGTGGAACATTGCTGACAAATATTAGATCAGAATTATAACTCTAGTATCTGCCTTCAGGCTCTTTACACTCTTATCATGTTAAACCGCCCGCCTCCATGTTATATATTTAGAAATTCTCTTATTATTTTTAGTTATGTAAGTCATTTAAGGTTACTCAGGGCTTTTTAAAAAAATCTTTTTTGATTAATTAATTAATTTGATGTGCCTGTGTGTGTGTGTGTGTGTGTGTGTGTGTGTGTGTGGTGTGTGCGTGTGCACGCGCACCATAACTCAGGGTCTAGAGGTCAGAAAACAATCTGTGGGAGTGGATTCTCTCTTTCATCCCTAGGATTGAACTCAGATTATCAGTCTTGGTAGTGGTGACTTCATCCACTGAGTCATCTCATTGACCTGTAACACTTTTTCTACAGCATGTATCAACGATACACCAAATTCTGTAGTTCCTGAATTTACATTTTCTGGTCTTACAGCTGACCCAGATTCCATTCCAACTACTCAAAATGAGCAACACGTACCTGCCTGTAACTCCATTTCCATGGGATCTGACATCCTCTCGTGTCTTTCATGGGTACCTGCACACATGTGGTGCATACACACACACACACACACACACACACATTCAGACATGTACACCTACACATAAAATAAAAATAAAATGTGTTTAACATACACCAAGTTTCTGGAGATCTTTCAAAAATTCTGAATGTGGGAGAAATTAAAATATAGTATTTTGATTTCATATTTGTGTTGGAGAATACTGGCATTTGAACTTATGTTGCTTCCTACTGAACCTCATTATGTTAAGCAGAAAGACAATTATTCATTATTTAACAGAGTTATGAGTGAATGTATTCAGTTGGTTTTCACAGAAGAGTGGAAGAAGACATTGACTATTTTCCTATATTGTTATTTCTAGGATTTTTATGGCATGTTGAGTAGTTATTCAGTGTAAGTATTACTCATTCATGGGGATTTCCTATATAATAACTTTACAAGTATAATTTCAAAGGAGACTAGAGAACTGTGTTTACAGACATCCACCCACACCCTTTCCCTATAGAGTGTGCTTTCCAAGTCTTACCATGAGCCCTCTTTGAAGATAGGGGTAGAGTCTAAAAAAAGAAAACGTTTGTTCTGATAGACTGACAAAGGTGTTTTACCTTCTAAGTTTAGAAAGTTGAATGGGGGTAGATATACAGAAAAGTCTCAAAGCATTTTCACAATTTTAAGAGTGTGAATTATGAATTTCAAAATTAAGTTGATGGAATCACTCAAAACAGGACTGCCTGATTCCCTTAGGACCTAATTTTGATGTTTGTATTACTGTTCCTGTTTGAGCCCTTCTGCTCTTTCTACAGATGTGCAATGGGCGGTGCATACACAGCCTCTGGAAAGTGCTCTCCCTGTCTCTTTATTCTCATGACACTGCAAAGCTTAGGCACACAGAAAACCATCTCTCCAGGAGAGTCTGCAGCTAGAAGTAGAAGCACATAGAACTAAACATCCCAGAAATTCCTGCTCTACTTTATAACGTCGGTAGCCAGCTTTATTCTAAGTTGACTTCCAAAGGCATGCGACAACAAGAATGAGTGCTCATTTTTCCAAGCGACTGATACCAGGCTCCCCTCCCCATTTTTACTATACATTGGAGCTTTCAGTTCTCACTGTCACAGAGTGGTAAGGAGCCCCAGGTTGGGTTTTCATTTTCCTCTCTAGTTCGTGGTTTGAGTGTGAACATTGTCACTATCTCCAATGATTGGCAGAGTGAAGTTGCTTAGGTGGCATTATGTTATGAATTTTGCAGAATAATAACTTATTTATTCATGTGAAAAGTCATGATTTCTAATTGTGCTATGTGGATTAGCCCCCGAGACAAAAATTAATAAAAAAATTAATTTCAATCCATTTTAGTGAGATGAGGGGCATAATAATTAAAAGAAGAGAGTAGAGGAGATTTTGCTCTTTGCAATCTTATAAAACAGAAGTAGTTAGGGAAAATAGTAGTCCTTAAGATTGAATAATTTTTAAAACATCACAAAATAAGAACATTCTAGAAAGTAAAGAGGTATTGCTCTGGGTAGTCACATTCGTGAAGTTACTACAATGTGATACAGAACTTTCTTTGGCTTCTTCAATCTGAACATCTTTTGCTTGATAATGCTGTCATTCATATTCAGGTCTTTTCTTTCCTGTTTGTATTTTTTGTGGTTCTCTATCTAAATCCAATATACTGTTTGATTATTGTCATAATCAATGTAGTTTATGTGTCTGAATGATGCCATCGAACTATAGAAATATCATAGAGACTTTCAGTACTTTAGCCTTCTCAAATCTACATTAAAATTTATTTAAAAGTTAAAAATGACTGTTAATAAAAGTTGATTTTTACAGAAGGCAAAATTCTCACAGTATTGTAATTAAACCATTTCCTGGGTACTGCGAATATATTTTAATTTGACCAGTCACAGGACAGTGATTTATGGGATTGCAACTTTTACAGCATCTCTTGGGAGGTCAAGACTAGTAAAGTCTTTGCTAGAGCCTTCATTAATTTTTCTCATAATTTTTTTCTTAACACCTTGCAATTAGCACCTATGGTTAAAAATAATCAAGAAACATCAGTTATATTTCCATATTTAAAAGTTGTGAAAAAGCATTTCAAAGATGTCTAGATCATGTTATAATAATTGCCTAGAAAATGTAAGAATTTGCTACATCTCTAAGGACAATATCCCATGGATTAAGTTGTACTTGGATAGCTTCAAGCAATGGAAGTATGGATTTGTATCTACATATAAATAGTTAAGATACTTTTCAGGTCTACTTCAGTTATACTATTTAAATCTCATCCTTAGTAACTACCTTTATAGAAATTTCTAAGGCAATATCATTATCAAAAAATGCAAAATGAAAGCACAAGGCTCAAGGTGGTGATGGGGGACTTCGTTTTATGAAATTTGCCTCTCAAGAGTTAGCACCCTACAACTGAGACGCAGGAGAATTCTACTGTTTAGGACATCGGTGTGACCATAGAGTAGCTCTTGGTACTCCTGTCAGTAGGCAATAGTTCAGAATGTCTAGAGGGTATTAAATCTATAGATTATAGGCTTGCCGGATTTTATAGTTATTAACTCACCTCTTCAGAACTGAAATTATAGCTCTTACTGGGACAGGTGGAAAGAAAACAAGACCATTTGCGGAGTGTTGAAGGGCAGGGTAGACTCACCACAGTGTAAGGCACCAAAGGATGAGGTTGGGCTATGGCTTTATCCCCTCTACTTTATCTTGCTGGCCCCTCACTGCACTGTCATGACTACTGATGGCAATACCTGTCTGGCCTCAGGGCATTGCCTAAGACAGTCATTTTCAACTTGCGGGTTTTGAACACTTGTGTGTGTGTGTGTGTGTGTGTGTGTGTGTGTGTGTTTGTCAAACAACCCTCTTACAAGAGTTGCCTAAGACTATTGGAAGACAGGTATTTACGTTATGATTCATTACAGTAGTAAAATTACAGTTATGAAGTAGCAATGAAAATAATTTTATGGTTGGGGGGGTCACCACAATACAAGGAACTGTATTGAAGTGTCACAGCATTATTAAAGTTGAGAACCCCTGGCCTAAGAGTGCAACATTAGCCTTTGGCTTTGTTTCATTACATTGAGGTTGAAAATTTCTTCTGGCCCAAGGCCCAGAGTTTCTTTTTAATCCCAGGTGGTTTGTTCAATTTGCAAAAAGAACCTCTGAAATTTATGTTTAAAACTATGCAAAGAACTGTAGAGTTATTCATGCTTCTGTGCATGAACGACAGTGCTTAAAGATGCTCACCAAATGAAATGCATGTCCCAACCCTCAGTAATAAGAAAAACAAGAAGAAACACAAGCTGGTTCCTTGCAAAAATGACTCAGAGAAATAAATCAACACAGATTCCCAAACTTGCTTTAACATGCTGTAGAATGAGATGAATATATATGTGTGTGTATGTGTGTGTGTGAATGAATATATATGTGGTGAATATAACATATATATTGTATTTGTGCAAAAGAATATAAATGAATTTTTAATTCTATACAAGCATTATTCAGCTATAAGTATATGATAGCAGAGTAAGAGAGGTGTGCTCAGAGTGGCAATACTCCAGGAGTGGGGGCTATAGCTTGGTATTCTCTCTCTCTCTCTCTCTCTCTCTCTCTCTCTCTCTCCTTTAGTTGAAAATGGATTTTTTTCCACACATTTTATTCTGATTATGGTTACCTTCCCAGATCCTCCCCACCTTCCCACCCACCCAAATTCAAATCCGTTTTTTTTTGCTTTCTCCCATTATAAAAGAAAACAGGCATCTTTTAAAAAAGAAAATAATAATAAAATAAGAAAAATAAAAACAAGCGAACTTGAATAGAACAAAGCAAACAAACAAACAAGCAAACCGAAAAACAAAGAGCCGAAGAAAAAGTCCAAGAAACATATATAGGTGGAGAGGCATGCATGTTGGCAAACACAGAAATCCTGTAAATACACAAAATCAGAAAACATAATATATAAACAATAGTCCTGTATAGTAAGAAAATAAAAGAAAAAATGCCCCAAGTATTACGAGACAAAAATCCACCAATTAATCAAAATAAATAAATAATAAAATAAAAAATTATTTTACAAAACCCTCCATAAATACCGCTGAGTTCTTTTTGTCTTGGGAATCTACTGCTGGGCATGGGCAGTAGATGAAGAGTGGTTTGTCTACCCAGTGAACTCCACTGAAGAAAACAAAATTGTCATTTCTGAGTGGTTATTAATTGGAGATGGCTTTTGTGTTGGGGACATGAACTTGTGTCCACTTTCACTCTCAGCACTGGGACACCATTAGACCCAGACCTGTGCATACCTTGTGTATGCTGCCACAGTCTCTGTGAACTCCCTGAGCCCTGAGGGGAGGGAGTTGATGAAGACATCCCATTTAGGACTGAGTGTTCCAAGGTCTCCCTCTCTCTGCACATTGTCTAGAAGTGAGTCTCTGTATTAGTTCCAATCTACTATGGAAGGACACTTCTCTGATGAAGGCTGAGCGAGACATAGACATCTTAGTAAGATGTAAGCCATTCCTGGCATTGGAGGTTTTACTTGGTGGCAAGAGATGTCTAATTGAGGCATTCTCTCTCTTGTTATTTGATGACTGAATTCATATTTCTTTCATATATCTGTCTGTTGCTCTATCTTTATCTATATATATATATTTAAGAAGCTTCTACTGTAGTAGGTTTTCATATGATCCCTAAAATGTCCTTTAGTGATAGTTGCCCCTCCCTGGATTCCCTTTCTTACCCCTCCCTACCCTTCCCTATTAAATATTTCCATTCCAATCTCTTCCCTGTCACTCCATAGTTATATATCGTATTTCCCCATCCTTAGGAGATCTTCCCCTCCTCCCTTGTTCCTTACTTTATACTTAGCCTCTGTGGTTATATAAATTGTAGCATGTCCACTGAAAGCTTAAAAGCTAACATTCACATATAAGCATGCACATATCTTATTTGTCTTTTTGAGTCTGGGTTACCTGACTCAGTGTGATGTTTTTCCTTCTGGCTCCATCCACTTACCTGCAAAATTTATGGTCTCATTTTTTAAAATAGCTATTAATATTCCATTGTGTAAACATACTATATTTTCTTTATCCATTCATCTGTTGATGGGCATCTAGGCTGTTTCCAATTTCTGACTATTACAAATAAAACAGCAGTAAACACAGACAAACAAGTATCTCTGTGGTAGGAGGTAGCATCTTTTGAGTATATACCCAAGACTGATATAGCTGGATCTTGAGGTAGATCTATTTATAGCTTCCTGAGGGACAGCCATATTGATTTCTATAGTGGCTCTATGACTTTTCAGTCCCACCAGCAATGGATGAGTGTTCCTCTTACACCATATCCTCATTAACATGAGCTGTCATTTGTTTTCTTGATCTTGGCCATTTTGACTGGTGTAAAATGAAATCTCAAGGTAGTTTTGATTTGCATTTCCCTGATGATTAAGGATGTTGAACATTTCTTTAAGTTTCTCAGGATTTCTGTTTCATCTTTTGAGAACTTTCTGTTTAGTTCTGTACCTCATTTTGAAATTGAGTTATTTGTTTTACTGATGTCCAGTTTTTTTTAGTTCTTTATATATTTTTGACATTAATCCTCTATTGGATGTGTAATTGGCAAAGATCTTTTCCCATTCTCTAGCCTGCCACTTTGTCTAAAAGATAGTTTCCTTTGTCATACAGAAAATTTTCAATTTCATGAATTTCCATCTATTAATTCCTGGTCTGAGTGTCTGTGTTATTGGGGTCACCTTTTTCTTATTTGTGATTTTAGAAAATGTTATTTTTTTCCAATTGAGCATAATATATGTTATAAATTTGTCACATATAGTGATGATTTGGTGGAGGTTGCCTTCTCTCCCCAGTCTCTTCAGACTTTTTAATCATAAAGGCATGTTGAATTCTGCATCTACTGAGATGACTCTGTATTCTATCTCTGAGACCATTTGCCTGCTGCAATTCATTTAATGGTTTGTATTTGGGGTACCATCCTTGCACCTCAGGTATGAGACCAATTTGGATATGGTATGTGATCTTCATTTGCAATTTGCTAGTATTTAATTGAGAGGCTTAAGTGCCTGTTTTGTTGTGTTCTTGTCTGGTTTTGGTATCAGGGTAATACTGGCCTCATAGAATCAGTGTAACAGTATTCCCTCTCTTTATATTTTATGGGATAGTTTGAAGAACAGTGGTGTTAAGTCTTTTATCAAGGCCTAGTAGAATTTAGCAGAGACTCTGTTCCTAAAATTTTCTCTGTTGAGACTTTTTATTACTGTTTCAATATCATTGCTCATTGTAGATATGCTTACATTTACACCCTTTTGATTTAATTTTCAAAATGAAGCGTCTCATTCTGTAGCCTAGGTCAGCCTGGAACTCACTATGTAGAGCCCATGTTGACTTTGAACTTATGGTGATCCTTCTGCCTCAGCCTCCTAAGTATTGACCACAGCATTCACTCTGATCCTTGGCCTTAAGTTAAATTGGTAGTCCATACGGACTTAGGAATTTATCCATTTTAATTTTCCAGTTTTTTATTGTATATTTTCAAAATATTCCCTGACAGTTCTTTGGATTTCGTTGGCATCTGTTGTAAGAGTTCTCTTTTGAACTCTTATTTTGTTGATTTCAAACTCCTCCATCTTTCTTTTGTCTTTCTTTTTGTTAGTTTGATTTAGGGAGTGCCAATCTTAGTTATCTTTTCAGGGAAGCAAATCTTTGATTCGTTGACTCTTTGTGTGGTTCTATATCATTAACTCTTCTCTGATCTTTGTTGTGTCTTTCATCTTATTAAGTTTGGGTTTGACTTATTCTTGTTTTCCTAAGACCTTGTGATGCATCATTAGGTTATTTGTGTCCTCTGTAAATTTTTATTAACATAAATATTCAAACCTATACACTTTCCTCACTGGGCTTGCTTTTTTGTGTCTCAGAGGTTCTGGAAAGTTTCTTTCCCTTTCATTTATTCAGTGCCCCACTGCTTTTCCAAGAGTGTGTACTGTTTAGCCTTTCAGTATTTGCAATTACTATAAATTTCTTTGCTACTGACTTCGAGTTTGATTTCATTTGATTTATCTAGACACAGGAGGACTTATTTCATCTCTTTTGTATTTGTTAAAACTTATCTAATTACATAGAATGTAATCTATTTTGGAAAAGGTTTTACAGACTACTGAGAAGAACATATATTCTTCAGCCTTTGGATAGAGCATCCTGCAAATTTCTGTTAAGTCCTTTTAATCTGTGGTGCTATTCAACTCCAAAGTTTTTTTTGTTAATCTCTTATAATCTGGATGATCTACCTCTTGGTAGACTTGGCTTGAATTTTTACTGGAATCTGTTTTGTCTGATATGAATATTATTACTTTTGCTTGCTCTTTTCTTCCTCTTTTTTTAAAAAAATTATTTTAAAATGTATTTTAAGTGAAAATATAATTGTGTCATCCCTCCTGCTCTTTCCTCTCTCCTCTCATGTCCCTCCTCTGTTTCCACCTCAAATTTATGGCCTCTTTTTCTTTGATTATTATTGTTACACAGACAGACAGACAGACACGCACATATGTACAAATATATAAATACGATCAACTGAGTCTGATTGCTTTGTTTATGTGTATATAATTTCAGGGATGGCCACTTTGTGTTGGATAACCAATTAGGGATCTCATCCCTGAGGGGATCTAATTCTGCTTCTCTCAGCACTCATTAGTTGCATGTAGTTCTTTGTCTAGGGGTGAGACTCCATGAGTTTTCCCACTTTCTGCATTAACATGCAGATTGATACTGTCATTGTTTAGATCTTGTTTAGCAGACATTTCTAGGAGACATAATTTCACAACAAACTTCCTGGTCCTCTGGCTCTTACAATCTTTCTGTCTCCTCTTCTTTGATATTCTCTGAGTTTTAGGTACAGGAGTTGTGATGTAGATGTGTCTGTTAGTGCTGGGCTCCCCCCAATCTATTGATCTCTGTATTGTGTCCAGTTGTGGTTTTCTATAATGGCCTCCATTTGCTGTAAATGGAAGCTTCTTTGATGAGGAGCGAGAGCTACATTTATCTTTGGGTAAAAGGATGAGTTTTAGAATGCAGTTAGGAGTTGTGCTGGTTTAGTAAAGTAATGGTAGTAGGTTTGTTTCTATGATCCATGACCTCATTAGCCCAGGTATTTGACAAGGTTTCTAGAACTAAGCATGAAAAACGATCTTTTGAGTTCTTGGTCAGGGTAGTTCACGTGACTCCCCAAACAATGTAGACTATTCCTGTTGACCTTGATTGCTTTTCAGATGATGAAAATATGTCCCTTGTAGTTGAAATTTTCTCCAGTCCTGTGCAGCCCCTCAGACCCCGCAACTGCTTATAAAATAATCACTCCGAAGTTTATATTAAAACTGCTTGGCCATTAGCTCAGTCTTATTATTGACTAGCTCTTGCACTTAAATTAACCCATAATTCTTACTTATGTTTAACCATGTGGCTTGGTACCTTTTTTCAGTTCTGTCTTCACATCTTGCTTCCTTTGTGTCTGGTTGGTGACTCTTGACTCAGCCTTCCTCTTCCCAGAATTCTCCTCTCTGCTTGTCCTGCCTGTACTTCCTGCCTGGCTACTGGCCAATCAGCATTTTATTTATTAACCAATCAGAGCAACACATTCACAGCATACAGAGCGATATCCACAGCAGCTTCTCAGATGATGAAAGTATGTCCCTGTTGCTGAAGACACTGTCAAGTGACATAACTTTGTTTTGTTTAATATATAACATACTAATATATATATTACATACACATATGTACATACATAATATATTGTATATAAATTTAGGAGATGTGCTAGTTTGAATGTAATTGCTCTCTATAAGTTCATAGGGAGTGGCACTATTAGGAGGTGTGGCTTCGTTGGAGTATTATGCCCTTGTTGGAGGAAGTGTGTCATTGTGGGGGCAGGGTTTGAGATTTCCTGTGCTCGAGATACTGCTCAGTATCTGAGTCCACTTCCTGTTGCCTTCTGATCAAGATGTAGCCAGCGCCATATCTGCCTGCATGCCAGTGATGCTTCCCACCATGATGATAATGTACTGAACCTCTAAACTGTAAGCTGCCACCTCAGTTAAATGTCTTCCTTTATAAGAGTTGCTGTGGTCATGGCGTCTCGTCACAGCAACAGAAACCCTAACTAAGACAGGATGTAAAAATAGAATAAGATTCCTGGAGGCTTTATCAAAGAACCTTGGTGCTATTTTTCTCTTTCCCTTCAATTTCTCTCTTGTTTTCACTTTTCAATTTTAGTTTGCCTTTGCCAACAGGGTGTGTATCTGTAGATAGTTGTATCAGTTTTTTATCTGTAGTGTGCCTGTCTTTTAATTATCAAGATCATTTACATTTAGGGTTATCATTGTTAGAGGTTTCTGATTCTTGAAAATGTTTTGTTTTTTTCTGGTTGATTCAAATACTGTTTTTAAGTTACTTTCCCCTTGATTCTAATTTGGCTATTGCTGGCTTACTCTTATTTGATTTATGTTTTCCTAGAAATTATTGGTTCATCTGTTGCTCTCATGACATTTGTGCTTTCTTGAAATCTTGTGATTCAGACTATGGTTTCTTCTGCCTCTATGTGTAGGATCCCGTCAACATCCTCTGCAGTTCTGACCCTGTGGTCATGTTTTCTTTGAGTTTGTCTTCATCTGGGAAGATCATTATTTGCCCATTGATTTTAAAAGATTGGATATAGAAATCTTGGTTGGCAGTTTTGTATGTTCAACTCTTGAACTATATTAGATGCTTTCCTGGCCTTAGGGAATTTGCTATGAAGTTTTAATGATCAGTTTGCCTGCAATGAGTTGATGAAACCTCTTAGGTTTCAATATTGTTCTTTATTGTACATTTTTAGCTCTTTAGCTGCAATGTGCTGTGGAGGGGGTTTTATTTGCTCTTGTCTACCTGAGGTTTTCAGTTCCTCTTGTGAGTGAATGCTCATATTCTTGTTTGTATCCTTTTTGGATGTTTCTTTTCAGTTTTACAAGTAGACTTTGAATTCTTTCATTTTGGATTTTATAATCAAGAGTAATGATGGTTTAGAGGAATTATGCTGTCTCAATTTTCATATTTTTTTTCTGTTTATGTGTTACAGTTTTCATATCTGCTATGATAGCTATCTCCTCCTGTTTTATTTCAGGATCTTGTTTGTCAG
>CABHPH010149080.1:0-24182 GCA_902168325.1 Peromyscus nudipes | reverse complement strand
TTAGTGAGTGGGTAAAAATGCTCTGTGCAAACTTGAAAACCTAAGTTGAGATTCCCAGAACCCATATAATGCTGACACAGAGTGGAAGAATCTGCTATTGCACATTCCCTTAGGGAGACATGGACCAGCTGGAGGTCAGGTGGAACCTCTCAGCTTTCTAACACAAAGGGTCAGGGAACTTGACTTATGCATGGTAATTTGAGTTTCTGAGAGAGGTGGCCCTACAGCAAGCCCCAGCAGAAGACCACACAGGCCCTTAGAGTTTTAAGCAAAGCTACAGTCTTTTCACCAAATAAGTGCTCTCCAAGTCAGTTCAAAAGTGATTCCGGGCAGTCCAGCACAGATAGAATGTTCATCATATCCAAAATCTAGACGTCTGTCTTTGGTACAAGGTGAAAGGGGTATGTCCATTTGCCTTACCTGGAAAACAAAGGCTGACATGCCCCAGACCACTGATCTTTCCATGGAATTTTAACATGGAAAGCCTGATAGTTGAAGAAATTTATTTTTATTCTCTTTTCTAAGCTCTAGAATGCTTACTTATTTCTATTATCTAGGTGTTATAATCTTAACCCCGTGCATTGTTAAATGTGGGTTATAGGTATTAATGCTTGAGGAATAGAGGCTAATGTTTGTTAAGTGACTAATATTTCTTTATACATACTGACCTATTTAATTATCGTAGTAACTCTATGAGATATGTACTGTTATTACCCTCATTTTGGAAATTCAATATACCTACACCTTTCAAGTATGATCAATCAGTATGAAAATTTTCTTCCTGCTCTTACAGATGCTAAATTATGTTCATTCTCTTGCTTTGTTTGTTTGTTTTCTTGTTTGTTTGCTTTCTTGTTTGTTTATATAGGGTGGGCACATTGTGGTAGAGTTTTCCAAACGTCATCTTTGGGGTCTTCCTACCATGAAATATATGATTCTCCTACACAAGATTCTCCTATCAAAATACTAATTTTAACTATACACCTAAAAGGATTGTGAAGTAACCAGGATATACTCACCAGGTTATATTTGAGATTTGAGGCCAACTACCACCCACCCATGCCCCGTAAGTTCCAGTTCAAAGTATAAGAATTCATTAGCTTAGAGTCATTATCATCATAATGGTGGTTTCCCCCAGAATTCAGTTACCTTGAAGACCTGCTAAATAATCTTCAGTTACTTTGGAAAGCCTGAAGGAGTTCTTGCACGGTTCTGCCTCAGAGGCATTCAACTCATTCTAGGACAGCACATGGTTCTACTGTCCCTCTCTCTGCCTCAGTAATGAGGGTTAGACACATGGCCACAGGTTATAAATCATAATTAAATTATTAAGTAGTTTATTAAATTGTCCTGGCTTCCTTAGATGATGAACAGTGATGAGGGAGCATCTTTCCTCTCCAAAATGCTTTGGTCACAGTGTTTCATCACAGCAATAGTAACCTTAATTAAAACAACATCATATCACATAAAGCATGTTATTAATTTTCAGGTTATAGGAGACACCAGAATCTAAGAGTTTTAATTTAGTTGATTAAAAATGCTTGAGTCTGAGATTTTTGCTTTGCCACCAAATTTCTACAGGACAAACTTTTCTATATTAATTTGTGTGTAAAAGCAATGTGCCAAACAGACTACTTCATTCACCATTTAGCTCATGGAAGGGTCATCCATGGCAAAGTGCCTTTGGTTTCCTGTTTTGTTAGTACTGAAGAGACATCCAAGACTGTGGCCTGAGTTCTTTAGATATAACTCATAATTCTTTAACTTTTTAAGGATCAAACAGAGAACAAACCCTTTCAAGATCCAAATCCTTTCTATTTGAAAGTAACATCATTACTCTACACCAAATAGATAAATTGTGACTCACTGGGAAATGCTATCCCCTCCGTGTTTATAAATGTAAATTCTTCTATCAATGAAATTACAGAATTATAAAATCCATAAAAATGAGCCCAGGTAGTTCTTATGCCAGTTAAACTAAGTTTTTCTATTCGCCATTATCATAGCTGTCACTTCTATCCCCTGCCAATAACTTGAACATGTTAGCTTTGCTGAAGTATGATCTGGGTCCAATGTGGGCAGATGCCTTTCTGATGCGTAATTAACTTCTGGGTGAAAGTTTGCACTCCTTCAGTCCACAAGGCCACTGATGTTTTCATGGAAAACAGGTTGAGAGGGAAGCAGCTGTTTTAATATTCTTGCTTTCTAGATATGCATCTATACCATAAAATTATTGTTAGATCATCAATCTCCCACCCTGTGTGCTGGCTGGTCTTATGTCAACTTGATACAAGTTAGAATTATCTGAAAGGAGGGAACTTCAATTAAGAAAATATCTCCATAGGATCCAGCTGTAAGGCATTTTCTTAGTTAGTGATTGATGGGGGAGGGCCCAGCCCATTGTGTGTGGGGCCACTCCTGGGCTGGTAGCCCCGGGTTCTGTAAGAAAGGAGGCTGAGCAAGCCATAGGGAGTAAGCCAGTAAGCAGCATCCCTCCATGGCCTCTGCACCAGCTCCTGCCTCCAGTTCCTGCCCTTTTTGAGTTCTTGCCCTGGCTTCCTTTGATGATGAAATGCAATGCGGAAGTGTAAGTCAAATAACCCTTTCCTCCCCAACTTGTGTTTTGGTCATGGTGTTTCATTGCAGCCATAGAAACTCTAACTAAGACACCCCTGAAAGTTAATTTTAGTTATACAAAGCAAATAGGACCCTAGTGGATCACTCATCTACCCACAGAACTCTAGGATCAGTGGGTTTCAAACCAAGATCCTTACTAAGTGATTCCCATCACCATGTCAACACGCCCCACTTCTTGTTTCTGCTGAGTAAGTCCTTCTCCTTTTGGTTCCTACTATGACCTTGAATTCACATTGGAAACATGGAGTAAGAGGCATATTGAATTCCTGAGGAATTATTGCCGAATTCTGTCTCAGTGGGACCTAACTTCTAGTACTGCCCATGGCTCTCTTCCTCCTTTCTGCCTCGACAGCCATTTCAAAGGCCGTACTTTTACATAATCCTGAAACACTGTTCAGAGGTTAGAGTTCTTCCCTCCAACGGTATTTCCAAAGGCCACAGTGAAAGCCTTTCTGGGTCCTCTCTAGAAACTTGAAAATCAGATGCTGGTCAAGCATTCAGAATCCACACCAGCATCCCCATCTCTCAAGGTCCCCTAACTTCTTGGTCTATTTCATGCTAAGGAGTTTCTCTCATCCACTATCTATCAGTAGCTTCAGCCTATAAGCCAAGCCAACAACTAGGCTCAGTTTCTGATGCCTGATCTAAAGGCACTAGTGTACTTATATTGGTAGGTTCTGTCTAGGACGAAGTTATTCCATTTCCCCTTGGCCAAGAAACATGAAAATGTATTCTCATGTGAGTTTTAGAATGTTTTTTGCAGATAAAACTAGATAAATGTCACATTAATTCTGTCTTGCTATATTAGCTTGTATGTAGATTTGTCTGCCTAGGTGAGCCCCAAGGGTATTGCTAGTTTGGGGAGGTAGGGGGTTTCACCATCTGCTGTTGGGTTTCTTGCTCCTACCTCTGTGAATGATTCCTCCAGTAGGATCTCTTGAGTTCATCACTTCGGAATATTTTAGCTGATACAGTATCACTTCATAATACAGAATATAAGGCAGATGTTTTGATGGCCTGTGTCTGGGTCATCTGTATCCACAAGAAGATCTGTGGCATGGGAGAAAGGACTGTGTGCCTCTTCAGTGTGAAGCCATACCTGCTCCACACCAAAACCCTCACCCAAGGATCTCTCCAAACAGAAAGGATGTTACAATCAGTAATTGTCATAGTTTGGATGACATTTCTCCCACAGGCTCATGTGTATAAACACTTGGTCCCCAGCTGTTGGTACTGTGCTGGGGACTTGTCGGACCCTTCAGAGTAGAAACAACCAGAGGCCATGAGTCTCTGTGGAGGAGATCTAAGGGTTACAGGCTGGCTTCTATTCCAGCCTGGGCTCTCAGCTTCCTGAATGCTTAGGTTATGTAATCACACATCTCATCATTTTATTTCTACCACCAACTCTTTCCTTCTGTGATGGTCTGTTGGGCATTTTGATACATCAATAAGAAAAATTAACATAAAATAATAAAGAGAAAAAATAGACGTATCCATTATGTTTAGGATTATCAGGTAGTTCTTTTTTTTTTTTTTTCTTTTTGGTTTTTTGAGACAGGGTTTCTCTGTGTAGTTTTGATGTCTGTCCTGGAAATTGCTCTGTAGACCAGGCTGGCCTCAAACTCACAAAGATCTGCCTGCCTCTGCCTCCTGAGTGCTGGGATTAAAGGCGTGCACCACCACTGCCTAGCTATCAAATAGTTCTTGAATGTGAAGAGGGTCTGTGTAAGGAATGGGAGGAAATTAGTCTATAAAAGCAGGTGTGGGTTTCATTCATTGAAAAGAACTTTGTTCTTTTCACACGCTGTTGTGTGACTTTTCCTGGAGAGATGTGAAAAAGCATTTGTTCACTCCACATAGGGTACTGATGAAGACCAATAAAACAATTCAAGCCATCCAAACCAATCAGTTTACTGGGGACACTTACACTTACATGAGCATAGGCAGCTCAAAGGCAACTACATCACTGAAAACCCCACCCGAGCCTTGGTGGCCATTCATGAAAGCTGTCTCCTTGAAAGTTCCTGCACAACTTGCAAATATTTTGGCAGGCTGGAGATTCTCTTCTCTCTAGCAATGATTGCTCATATAACCTTGACATTGGGAAGGGCCTTGTGAACCTTTCAACTTTCTGAACTTCCCGGGCCTTTTGAGTTTCCTCAGCATCCTAGATTTTATGAGCATTCCATCTCACTCTAGGAGGATATACTGGCTGGTTTTGTGTGTCAACTTGACATAAGCTAGAGTCATCAGAGAGGAAGAAATGCCTCCATAAGATCCAGCTGTAAGGCATTTTATCAATTAGTGATTGATGGTGGAGGGCCCAGCCCCTGGTAGGTGGTGCCATCCCTGGGCTGGTGGTCCTGGGTGCTATAAGAAAGTAGGCTGAGCAAGCCAGAGGAAGCAAGCCAGCAAGCAGCATTCCTCTATGGCCTCTGCAATAACTCCTCCCCCCCAGATCCGGCCCTGTTTGAGTTCCTGGCTTCCTTCAGTGATGAACAGCAGTGTGGAAGTGTAAGCTGAATAAACCCTTTCCTCCTCAGCTTGCTTTTGGTCGTGATGTTTCATTGCAGCAATAGAAATCTTGATAGAGGAATGTTTCAAGTCAGAGGAAATAGTTATACAACAGGCAGAAAAAAAAGAATATGTCGTGGATTTGGACATGGATAGCCATTGAGAGTCTTGAGTGGAAAATGACATGTGATGCGTGTGTGTGTGTGTGTGTGTGTGTGTGTGTGTGTGTGTGTGTGTGTGTAAGATACACCAGAGAGAAGAGTGAAAGTGATCACCAGGAGGAGACACTAATTTTCTGTTGTTTTGTAGCTTCATGAAAGTAAAGCCTTTTGGACTTGTTTAATATGAATAATGGCTTGTCCAGAGCCTGTCAAATGATAAGCATACAATCCATACCTGTGATTGACAATTATTTATTAATTATTACTATTGATTAATGAATGATTATTTCCAGCTAAGACTTGAGTGTCCGTATTCATTCAGGTAATGCATAATGGAGCTGGGATTTGAACTCATGTCTCACTAGTCCTTGTTCACTGCACGGTGATATGGTGGTAAAGATGGATAGGGTAAAAAGGACAGATGTAAGAGTTGCTGGTGAATAACTAGGTCTGGGGACAGAAGAGAAGCATGCGGTAGCCTTGAAGATTCTGAGGTTTTGAGCTGGAATCACACAAATGGCCACCTCTGCACTTGCTGTCTGGGGTCGTGAGGGATAACTGGATATAATTAGCTACACCAAGTCCTGAGAGTCCAACCTGAATCCCAGAGCAGGGGCAGCAGTGGAGAGGTGGATTAGCAAGAGCGCCATATTAAGGCATCGAATTTGCTAGCAGATAGGCAAGTATGTTTAGAGTCAGACAACTGGTGTGTGTTAGGGGGAGGGTGTAGCTTCTGCCCCCTTTAAATGACTGCTAACACTCTTCCAATATTGCTTTTTTTATTATCATAATTTCAGATAAGCCTTTCCAGAGAAACTTACAAGGAACCAGACACATTTTCAATGTCTCCCTATTCACTGTTTTAGGTGACCTAGACTAAACTTCTAACACTGTCTTATCTGCTGGGAAGAGTTTCTCTCTGCCGAGTTTTAAACACATGATATAGAAACACGAACTGAGCATGCTCAGGAGTGTGCCACCTCTACATGATGATGGGCCTTTTCTACATGAACTGTATGGATATATAATGTGAACTATCAATATGGTTCATTTAATATATATTTCCCCAGTTTAAAAAGCCACCATTTCCTCTAGAGACACATGCTTTGTGAATCAGCTCAGGAGCTTTCCCTGCCCGTGCAAGCAGTGAACTCTCTGCTCTTTTTCATCTTTTCCTTGTGTTCCTCGGCTTTGTCCTCACCAGGGGCTGAACCCACCATGTTCAGTCACACATTGGAACAGGGAGCATGGATGAGAAAGTTACGCTAGTTCTGGATGTGGACATAGCCTGATTAATTTAAAAAGCATTTCAGCCTCACGTGAGTTATAAACGACCCCAAATGTGCTTCTGCATCTGTTTGAGATGATAGTTCTTGTGTATCTAGCACTGCGTGGCAATTTCCATGACAATAAACACATAGACGTGTCAGACAGCTGGACACACAGGGATAGATCAGCAAGCGGTCCTGGAAGTGGGTCTGCATTTCTAAGTCCTCACATCAGCAGTTCTTATAATTTCCACATTTGTATAAGTAGAACGTGCTGGCAGGGTATGAAACATTGCACACACGCTCTCGTGGTGAACGATTTGCTGTTGGTGTGATTTATGTCCTGTATGTACCCAACTTCCTCTACTCCAGGAAGAGGATTCTAAACAACACGTTAAGGTCTACAAAGGCAAGTGATTCTGTCCAGGAGTGGAAACCCCACCAAACTCCAGGGCCCAAATCTCCCCAGGTCATCTACTCGCTACATGAGGCTTTGGCTGGGGAACCCTGTGAGGACAGCTTCCAGGGTTGGATCTGGAGCTGTGTTTCCTTCTCCCTTCCTGTCCCACTCCACAGGAAGAGGGAATAGCCAGCATGTTGAGGGATCCTCATGTTCAGCGCTCAAAATCCAAGCACCCCAGGCTCCTGAAGTGCTATTCCTTTGGCCAAGCCATGTTAGAACTAAGTCAGAGACAGCCATCTTCGTCTTCCTACATCAGAGCAAAGAAGAAAATGGCATCGCATTTATAGATAATTCAAAACGGCTGAATTTGAAGTATCTTCTTGCATGCAATGTCCGACAGTGGAAGAACTTGCCCTGATTAATTTAGAAAGCATTTTCATCCTAACTTAGTTATGGACGACCAGAATGTGACTCTGCATCTGTTTGAGATGATAGTTCTTGGGAATCTAGCGCTGCATAGCAAATTCCGTGACAATAAACACATAGACTTGCTATTTGATAGTTGCGTAACTGTGGTTTTCCTCGGCTTGGTCCTGGAGGTGAAGAGCTGCCTGCACGCTTTCTGTCCCTCATCTCACCAGAAGGAGGTGAGGGAAAAACAACCGAATGCAAACCACAGCAAACCAGGGGCAGAGAAATAATCAATATGCCATCACGTGTCAACTGCCTGTGTGCCTATCACTTTCTCTGAATTGTCTTTGCCTAGAAGGGTTCAGCTCAGTGCGCCCTAAGCGGCAATGCTCACGAATGACCAGCAGAGGACAGCCACGGCCTCCTAATACGCTGGGAAGGCTCTTCCTGCCATTGGTAAAATAAGAACAAATGCAGCCTTGCTTGCATCTGTAACTTCAGCAGTTTCTCCCTACCACTGGAGAAGTCACTCCACAGTGGGAATAGCTCAGCTTGTGCTCTGGAGGACGACCTGGTTGAAGCTCAGCTCTGCTGTGTCCTAGTTGTGGCCTGGCGGCACTTAGTAGACCTCAAATGGAGATATTAATAACATCTACTTTATATCTTGGCATATATCTTGTGTAACAAATTAGTATACATTGTACCTTGGGAACAGAGCCCAGCAAACTGATCTATTGTATGTGCTGTTGTGGCTACGGTATTACATCAGTCCTCTTTGTTTACGTTTCAGAGTCCGGATGAAGTATCCAAGAAGGAAGCATCACAACTCAAGACACAACTCAAGAAGGAAGAAGTTAAGGCCTGGATGGATCACAGACCAGGCCAGGAATCTCTTAAGATGGGCATAGATGTGGTAAGGAGGAAGGAAGACAGGGAAGTGTCTCTAAGGAGGGAGGAAGAAGAAGAAGCAGCTTTGAGTTAGTTCCTTTCTTCCCTGAAGTAGTCAGATAGACTTGAGCTTGGACCGCTGAGGGGGTCAGCATGTGTCTGGCACAAGAAGAACCCCAGGTGAGCAGAGAGCTGCTCTTCCCACTTGCGTTCAAGCATGATGCTGTTAGGATTAGCCGTAGTCAGGGGACGGGGGTTGGGGGGGAGCATCCTGAACCATGCCACCTGGGCTCCTCTCCTCTCAGTCTAGGGGAAGGACAGAAAGAGGACACGAGTTCTTGGTTACCACAGAGCCAGCAAGGCAGTGGCTGAGACAGCAACCAGTGCTCTGGCTCCGGAGCAAAGGCATGAATGTGGTAGAATGGAGTGGCATCCAGCAGATGGGGTAGGGTGGGGTCCACAGCAGGAAGGGAAACTCTCTTCTAGAGATGCTTCAGAGACCTCTGGCTAGGAGTCTGAGGTAAGCTCTAGTAAGTTACTTATGGGCAGGAATCATATCTTATCTACCCTTGCATGATAGCATGGCACGTCCTTACATACCTGAAATACAAGTCAGTACACACTCCGTGTTGTTTTTCTCCTCTGACCTGGTAACTGATGGCTGCCCATATTCTTGTGCTCCTATATCCCATATAGTTAGTGGAATGCTGCCCACCCTCCCCAGCACAGTCTGGTCTGTAGACAGGTAGTGTGAGGAAGAAGTACCGCTTTAATCCATTGAGTGTTAGGGCTGTGTTGTTACTGTAGCATAACTCAGTCTGTACCGTCTCACCTCTGTGTAGCCCTTTCCTACACTCAGTGTTCCTTGCCATATCTCTCAAGATACTCTGGCAAGGACTATGACAGGGATGCATCATCTCAATGTCCAGATAGTGAAACTGGGATTCCCCAAAGCTTAACTATTTGAGGTCCCAGATCAAAGTGACAGAGACGGTTAAAAAAAAATGACAAAGTTGGGACTCGATTTCAAGCCCCAGGACTTCACATCCTATGCTGATCTTCCCACTTCCTCTCCCTAGCCTGGAATAACATCCCATACCCATCTGCACTGAAATGATACCCTGAAGCTGGCATACCCAGCCATGGCCAGAAGCAGTTCCATGTTTGTCCTTGGAATGATAGACATACAGGTAAAGATGACTGCTTTCATAGGTACCAAGGTCAGTGAAAGATGATGTACTTGGTGTCTCATGGCCCGCCGTTGCCTGAGACTCTCTCTTACTACAGTTCAGAAACAAACATTAGGCACATGTCACATGTTTTTGCCCAGTGTTCAGTCTAAGGTCTCCATGGTTCCAGTTCACCTATCTGTCATGCCCTGTCTACCATGTCCCTAACCACAACCATCTTAACCTTGAGGAATTCTCCCCATCTTTACACCCAAAATCTCCTCCTGTCACATTTTCCTGGCCTCAAGCCTCAGACACTTGGGACTGTGTTTTCCTAAGTCAGCGAGGGATTCCAGCTAGCCCGTGGCAAGGCTAGAGTCTGCGGTTGACGCTGGATGTCATGCTTGTATTTTGACCTAGCTTTCTGCAGGTTGTGTGGGGCAGGGAGACTTCAGAGGGACTCACAGCTGGAGGACAGGGATCTCAGTGCTGATGACTTTGTTACACTTCCCATCATACCCTGCAACTGGCAGCCGGTTCCACCAGCCAAGGATGGCTTTCTGCATCTACCCATCCTCCACTGCCCACTTTGAAGGGATCAAAGAGCCCCGTGTGTTTTTCTAATCTCCCCTAATCCTCGTCACTATTCCAGCGAGGACACAGGTATCATCACTGCCATTTTTCAGATGAAACGAAGGCCCAGACACTTTTAGTGGCAGACCCAAGGTCACCCCCAACCGGCTGGTGGCCGAGATGGGAATGGAACTCAGGCGCTGCCCTCCCAGGCCCGTCAGCCCCCATTAGACCCTGCTGTCCCGCCAGACTCCCCCTGCCGTTTTAATTGAATATCAGGTTCTTCTTCACTTCCTGCCCGAAACACAGCAACAGCTGCCGCTTGCCCTCCTGAGCCGGCTGGCCGTACTTCAGTGGTGGGTGAAGCTATGCTGGGATAGAAAGTGGGCGAAGCCTTTCAGGATAAAGGGGCCATCAACACGGAAGGTATAAAAGAGATGGCCTAACTGTACTGCTTTTCCTGACTTGCAAATGACATCATGACCATGACGGGGACCAGGCTAAGAGGGAAAACGGCTTGGGAGGGTGAGTATGAGAGTTGAGAGGAGGTAACACGTGGGGGTGGGGAGGGGCAGAAGAGAAGGCAAGATGTGTTTTCCATTTGGATGAAAACTTCCTGGTTAAGAAAAAGGGCCGTGGGGACAGTATTAGTAGTATGGGCCTGAGGTATGACATTGGTGGCCTAGGTTGAGATCCCTTCCTTAGGAAGAGTTACAGAGCAGAGGACAAAGATTATCTTCCTCCTATTCAGTCTATTGCTTAGCTCCTGTGACTGTGGCCCCGAAACTCTGGGGTATACAGAATTATCTGGGGTACATGGTGAAAATAATGGTTCCCAAGCCTTCTCCTAGGAAGCTGGGGACCAGGACAAATAATGATTGACGCGTAGGGCCCACACAGGAGAGGTGATGAGTGGCGGCCATCCAGGGTCAAGAATTTCTGTGCCTGTCCCCAAGCACACTACAGAAAGGCCCTTTCTTGTGCAGAATCAATGGTATGGGCCCAGGAGGAGCAGCCTATGTGTACAGCATCTGGAGGTCCTGACTCTTTGGCTGCTTTTGTGGAAGGCAGCACCAGAGCACTTCCTGAGGCCCATCTGCAGTCTGAGTGGGGTTCCTCCTGAGGTTTCAGTGCCCAGAGGAGAAGGGACTCTCCCGTCCTTGGAAATCTGAGCAGTTTAGTCTAGGCCAGGAGGAAATTGAAAAACTTCCCAACCAAAACGTTGACTTCCCGAAGAGATAAAAAGAAGCCCAGGGCCATAAATCTGGGCCAGCACCCAGGACCTAGAGGTCAGGCCAGAGGCCAGAGGGGAGTCAGCACATCCAAGGGAGGGGAAGGCAAGACACAGGCCCCTGGCCATCAGCTTCCCTCACTGTCAGGCCCTGGGAGCCAACAGGAACACAGCAGATTCTCAGTGCTCAGGGCTGGGGTGTTTGTGCCCCCTACACACAGGGGGCTGGAGGAGCGGAGCGTTCAACCCAGACTCCTGGGCCAACTGTCTGCCTCTCCTGCAAAGTGCCATTCTCCCTGGAAACCAGCTTAGGCAAGTTCACCTAAAAAGATTTCACATCATGAGAGAAGACAGTACAGGAATTGGTGACTTGTGGGGACCCTAACGGAAGCAGGATGCCTAGGAGGAACTATGGTTGCCCACATGCACCCCATATTGTGCAAGTTTTCGAGGAGATGGCAATAATCACCCCCAGGAACCCATCAAGTATTTGGGAAGTCCTGAATTATGACTCCCCAGCAATCCTGAATTATGCCTCAGGACCCCTTCAGCTGCCATTGGAAGGGTTTCTCATTTTGGTGTGGTGGGTAACATTCCCTAGGCTTCCTCTTATCATTCACCTAAACTTAGGAAAATTCATAGAAAGTATCCTGGACCTGGTGGCTATCCCCTCAGCTACTCTGTTGAGGCAGGAGGATCACAGGTTCAAGATCTGTCTGAGCTACAGAGAATTCACAACCTGCCTGGTAACTTAGTGAGACACTGTCTTGAAATACAAAACATCTGGGGATATTATTGCTCAGGGGTGGAGCACTTGCCTAGGGAAAGGCACTGGGTTCAGTCCCCAGCATGGCCTAATGGGGGAAACATGTAGAGAGAAAATGCGTTATTCTTCCCTCACTAAACCCTCTGCATTCCAATAGGGAAGAAGTAGGTTGGTAGGGCAGAAGCAATGTCTCTATTCCTATATGCCTGCATTTTAATCACTTTCTACTGTTCTCCGTGATGTAAATAGTTGTCCAACGAAGAGGAGAAAGGCTGGAAAAGTTTTAAATAGCTTGAACTCGAAGTTTGCTCTCATGCACATAGTGTAATGTTAGACAGGTCCTTTAACCTTCCCGGGCCTCTTTAACCTTCCCGGGCCTTGGAGTTTCTCCTGACATACAGTTGTTATTTCACCCAATCAGGAATTTGATTGCCTCTGAAGAACCTGGTGTCGGGAGTCCCAAAGGCAGGAGAGGCCCAGCACTCTGTAAATGCATAATCACTCCCAGCACAATCAGACTCAGTTCAAAAGCCTGGGGAAGTTTTGGAGGCTGCAAATGTAGGTAAATAGAGGAGGGATGTCCTCACAACGAAGACTCCATCGTCTTCCGGAGCAGTCGTCTCTGAGGTCCTTCTCACATTCTGAAATGCTATAACAAATGAAATCAGGGCCAAGTGGAGGACACATCACTTGCTCTGGGTTAGCCCAAATGAATCCTGTGACCTTAGGCAAGGGACCCGACCCGCCACTAGACTCTTGCTTTCAGCGTGTTCTTGTTTAAGTTGTGGGAAAACAAACAAACAAAAATGCAACAGCCCAATACTTTTAAGTGTATGGCATTGTTAACACTACCCTTAACTACATTGCACGACAGTCTTAGCATGTTTTCATCTTGCATGCTTGATACTCTGCCCCATAGATGGCACATATTCACTTGCCCCGTCCACCTCTCTGTTTCTGTGAATTTATTTACATTACACACTTCTTCTTAGTTAAATAAATCTATACTTGTCATTTTATGATGGCCTATTTTACTTAACATTAACATCCTCAAGATTCATTGATGTTTTAGCATTTGTTACAAGTGCCATCTATTTTATTTTATTATTTTATATGTGTTGGTGTTTTGCCTGCATGTATGTGTGTCTGTATAAGGGTGTGGGGTCCCCTGAACTGAAGTTACAGACAGTCATGAGCTGCCTCTGTGGGTACTGGGAATTGAACTCAGAACCTCTGGAAGAGTAGCCAGTGTTCTTAACTGCTGAGCCATCTCTCCAGCCCCTGGGTGCCTTCTTTTTAAAGGCTGAATAACATTACACGATATGAATGTAGCATGTTTTCTTTATGATCCATCATGCCTAGTAAGGGTCACATTGCAACACATCCGCACATGCAGATGTTTCTTTGAGACTGTGTTTTCTGTTCTCTTGGATGTATACCCAGACTGATTGCTGGACTGTGGTAGTCCTGTTCGCAATGTTTTTGAGATACCTCTCTTGTTTCTCATCATATTGCACCATTGTTGAAGTCCACAGATCATGCCAGGGGTCCCAGTGACTGCACAAACTCATCAGCACTTATGCTCTAGGTTTTGATAGTGGCTGTGTTAGTGAGTATAAGTTGAACTGTTGTTCAACTTCCTTTTCCTGGATCACCGGTGCTCTTAAACACATTTTCATATGCTTTTCAGGCCACTTATGACTCTTCTTTGGGGTAAATGTCAATTCAAACTCTTGCTCATATTAATTAGGCTATTTATTTTGTGTTAATGACTTTACGTAGTTATATCTCTATAAAGTCTGAATGTGAACCCTTTATTTAACATACAGTTTGCATTTTTACTCCTTTGACTATTTCCTTCTCTGTGCAGTTCTTAGATTGAACATCGTTTGGTTGCCCGTTTTTGCCTTTGTTATATATGCTTTTGATATCACATCTAAATGACCGTTGCCAACTCCAATTTCCTCAGGTCTTCCCTTCTAGGAGTTTCCTTGTTCAAGACCAACTCAGACCTTGATTTTGTTTCCAGTTAATTTTTGCATATGGGATGAGAAGAGTCCATCTTCATTCTTTGTCACAAAGCTATCCAGTTTTCCTAACAACACAGCTCCATCAGTTCATGTCTATCTTTATGTCTGTGCCATACAGTTTTAATTACTGGAAGTCAGTGATATATTTTTAAATCAACTAGTGTGAGGGCTGTAGCTTGCTATTTTCTCAAAACTGTTTTAGTTACTGAGATTCATTAAGATCCATATGAACCTTATTTTTCTACTTCTATAAAAATAAAATAGCCATTGGGATTTTAGTAGGAATTGCATTGAATTTGTAGATCACTTTAGCTCCTACAAAGATTTTAGCAATATTAAGTCTCAGTCCATAAACACAGGATGGCATGCGTGTTGTGTCTTCTATTATTTGTTTATTTATTTATTTATTTATTTATAATTTTTATTTGGAGGGAGAGAGAAAGTGAGAGAGGAAGAGAGGGGGAGAGAGAGAGAGAGAGAGAGAGAGAGAGAGAGAGAGAGAGAGAGAATGCAAATGTATGTCAGCAAAACTTTCAGAAGAGCCAGTTCTCTCCTTCTGTTACGTAGGTCCCAGGTATGAAACCCAGGTTGTCAGGCTTGACAGCAAGTACCTTTACCTGGTGAAGTGGCTCACTGGCCCTGTTTGTGTCTTTAAAAAAATGTTTATTGTCAATGTTTTGTGATTTTCAATGTACAAATCTTTATTCCCATTTGACTGAAGATATTTTATATCTGATTCCTACTGGTACTCCTGTCAATGGGATTATTTTTCTTAGTTTTCATCTTAGATTGTTCACTGGTAGTATATAAAATTCAAGTAATGTTTTAGTGTTGATGTTGTGTTCAGTGACTTTGGCTGACTTTGTGTTAGTTCAAATAGCTGTTAGTGTACATAATCTTTAGGGTTCTCTATACATGAGATCATCTTGTTTTATATGACTGAAGATAACTTTAACTTATCCTGTTCCAATGTGAATGCTTTTTAATTTTTCTTCTTCTTTTAAAAATAGTGTTTTTATCAGTTCTTTAGGAATTTCATACAGTTTTTCATTATGTAGTCCTATCTCTCTCCCTCTTCCTAGTATGTCTACTATGTGTATGTCTAGTACCTGTGGAGGTCAGAAGACACTGTCAGATCCCCTGGAACTGGAGCTACAGATGGTTGTGAACCACACTGGTGCTGGGAACTGAACCTGGGTCCTCTGTAAGAGTAGCAAGTACTCTTAAACACTAATGTATCTCTCCAGCCCCCAACCCCTCCATGTTGTAGGACTCAAGTATGTAGTGTCTTCAGCAACAGGCTCTTATTGTCAAGTTCTGGAGGTTAACCAAGAACAGTAGTAATAGGCTGTAATGTCTGGGGAGTCTATGAGACTCCATTGGCCAACAGCTCTTTGCAGTAAGAAATAAATCATGTGGTAGATTTATTTCCAGCTTTTCAATGAAGCTCCACACTGACTTCCACAGCGATTGTACCAGTTTGCACTCCCACCAGCAGTGAATGAGTACTTTCTTCCAAATTCTCCCTAACATCTGCTGTCATTTGTTCTTTGTTTTGGCCACTCTGACTGGATAAGATAAATTTTCAAAGTAGTTTTAATTTACGTTTCCTTGGTGGTTAAGGGTGTTGAACTTTTTTTCTTTTTTAATGTTTTTCAGCCATTTGCATTTCATCTTTAGAGAACTCTTTCTTTGGTTACATGACCCCTTGTTTGATTGGGTTGTTCATGTTCTTGATGCTTTTGGTCTTTCGAGTTCCTTGAATATTCCAAATCCTAACTCTCCGTCAAATGTATAGCTGATAAAGATAGTTTACTGTCCTGTGGGCTGCCTCTTTACCTAACAACACTGTCCTTTGTTATACTGAAGCTTTTTAGTTTTATGAGGTCCCATTTATGAATTGTTGGTCTTAATAACTGTGCAGTGGAATCCTATTCAGAAAGAACTTTCCTGTTTTTTGAGTATATCCATATTTTCTTCCTATCAGCCTGTGCCAACAACATGAGTGTACACTGTAGGGTAATATACAGTTTGAGTACAATGTGAGTTTCCCCTTCACCTTAGAAGATTGAGACCTAGTCTGCTCAAGGCAGTTGTTGAAATCAGATTCTTCTGTCCAGTTGACCATGTGTACCACCTAATGGGGAGAGATCCCGACATGCACTGGAGGGAGGGCTTGTACACTAATCCTCCACATATGGGCTGGGGAGTTGAGGCTCATTTTCTAGTGCTTAGAATTTCCTGAGCTTTATAGAGTAGTGTGAATCCCTGGTATTTTTAAAGTTGCAAGGTTCTGACATTTATTAGATACATGTCACAAGTAAGACCAAAGGAAACATGATCAAGGATGAGTTTGGGATTTCGTGATTTCTGCAACTATGGCTTGGACCAGGTCACTTCTGTTTGCTACAGAAGTCTTCACAATGAAGAAACAAAGAACCTACTCTTTATTGGCAACTAAGTCAGCCCATTAGAGTCAGTGTGTCTGGAATAAACACATTCTCCTAGGTGCAAATCTGCTACACTGATTTGTGTGAATTGCTACAGGTCGTCCTTAAAGGATGCCACAGATACAGTCAGGTTGAGTTGGTATTGACTAGCATGTCCAATGTAGGGGAATCCCCACTGCAGCAATGACATTCTGTCAAAGCCTGGAATAAACATGGAAATTGTGGCTCTTCATCTGCCTTGGTGTTCAAACTTTCCTCCTGCAAGGAAATACATATATGATCCCAAGAGCAAGATAAAGGAAACAGTCCACTACTCTACTCTAGTTGACTTATTGCAGAGGTCACTGTACCTCTGCCGGAGTAAGAAGTTGGAGGTATGTACTAGAAATCTCCTTTCACAGAAGCCAAGAGTGGGAAATGATTTTATTTCCCAGTTTCACTTCATGTGAGATCAAATCACAAGAGAGTTTTCTGGTAAGGACACACCTCAGAGAGGACACCCTCCTACTGGATCCCTACACTAAGGAACAGGCAACCAGATTCTCAGATCTTTATCTATTTTCAAGTTTTCTTTAATTAAAAAAAATTGTGTGTGTGTGTGTTTGTGTATGTGTGTGTGTGTGTGTGTGTGTGTGTCTCTACATATGTATCTACATGCCATGGAGGTCAAATGTTGATGCCATGTGTCTTTCTCTGTCACTCTTTATCTTCCTCTTCCTGTCCCTCCTCCTTTACCTCTTCCTTCCTTTTCTTCTTTTTGAGACAGGATCTTTCACTGAACCTGGAGCTCACTGATTAGCTAGACTGGGCAGCAGTGAGTACCTGGGATCCTCTGTCCCTGCCTCCCAGCACTGGGATTACAGGTGTGTGCAGCCATACCTGGATTTTCATGTGGGTTCTGGGGACCCAAACTCATGATGTGTGTGCATCAAGCTCTTTACCCACTGAGCCATCACCCCATCTCCCCTTGGACCTTTTTAATTAGGGCACTGTGATGGTTGGTTTTGATTGCCAACTTGACACAATGTAGAATCATCTGGAAAGAGGTCTTACTGAGGATTGTCTAGATTAAATTGGCCTGCAGGCATGCCTGTGAGGAATTTTCTTAATTGTGTTAACTGAGGTGGAAAGACCCACCCCGAATATGGGTGGTGCTGTTTCATGGGCCCCGCATGGAATGAAAAGGAGAAGGCAGTCTGAGCATATATTAACTAATCCATCACTCTTTTGAGCCTAACTGTGGATATAATGTGACTAACTGATTAACACTCCCTCTGCTTTGATTTCTCCCAATGATAAACTCTAACCTGGAAGTGTGAGCTAAAAGAAATCCTTCCTCCCTTAAGCTGTTTTTGCCTGAATGTTTTGTCACAGCATCAGGAAAGAAACCAAGACACACTCAGTCTGTTCATGGGGGTCCTGATCCCATTCCCCAATTTGTTTGTGATAATTGTCGTAGTCATAAGTTGGGTCAGCAAATGACTAAGCTCCCCATTGAATTTGCTCATTCTCCCGCCATTCTGCTCAGCCTCAAGAAGACCTTTCTGATATGAAGGATTCCCATGCAGACTTGAAGCTTCTCAGTCAAGATATAGGACACTCAGCTCCTTCTCCCGCACCATGTCTGCCTGCATGCCACCATCTTGTACCACGATGATAATGGGCTAAACCTCTGAAAATGTAAGCCACCCCAATTAAATGTTTTCCCTTTATAAAAGTTGCCATGGTCATGGTGTCTCGTCACAGAAATAGAAACCTAACTAAGACAGCCTGCATTCCGGTCTTGGTGAAGGATGTGGGTACTGATTTGTAGTTGACTTTTTTTTAAACTCTTTTGGCTCTTTGGGGGCCAACCACCCAGCTCCCAGATAAATACATGGAGGCTTATTCTTTCTTATACATGCCCAGCTTTAGCGTGGCTTATTTCTAGCCAGCTTTTATTAGCTTCAATTATCCTGTCAATCTTTTGCCTCTAGGCTTTTATCTTTCTCTATTCTATATACCTTTCTTTACTTCTTACTCTGTGGTTTACTGTAGAGCTGTATGGCTGGCCCCTGGGTTCCCCCTCTCCTCCTTTTCTCGCTCCTCGATCCTCTTCTCTCAGACTTCTCCTCCTATTTATTCTCTCTGCCTGCCAGTCTTGCCTATCCTTTCTCCTGCCTTGCTATTGGCCATTCAGGTGTTTTAGACAGGCAAAGTATCACAGCTTCAGAGTTAAGCAAATGCATCATAAAAGATTGCAACATACCTTTACATCATTAAACAATATTCCACAGCATAAACGAATATAACACATCTTAAATTAATATTCCCCAACACTTATTCTATTGTTAGACTATCTCATGCATGTGGCTCTGGGTAAATCTTTCTTGTCATGTACTGTTAGAGCACTTTTACTGATTGGGATAAAGATATTCTGAGCTTATAGGACCAACTTGTGTGGATGTTTGAAGGCCAGACTGCTGGTCACTGTCAGAGGGCATAAAATGGGTAGAGCGGGATCAGAGACTTGCCTCATTGTCGCTGAGTACCAAGTAACCAAGTCTGAAAGGAGAAAGTTAGAATTCCATCCACAACCAACATTTATCACAAGTGTCCATCAAGTACGAATAGTCAAAGACAGCCAGTAACTGACAAAGCTGATATTAAACCCTGTGGAGTTAAGAACTCATTTGTTGTTGTTATTGTTTGTTTGTTTGTGTCTGGAAACAACTTTACACCCAGGCATGAAAGGGAATGATGACTGTTGGCTTTTTTTATGCTATTTCACCAGATGCATCACTTGCTATGCTGAGATAAGAATGAAAGACTATTGCTATGATCTGGAACCACATGTTCCTTTCCAGCCCATCCTGGGGCAAACGGGGGAATGCTTGTGCTGTGAGTGGCAGGCTGTACTTGCTATCTAGTTTCTGCTCGCCAGACCTCACCTTTAGTAACAGTAGACATGGCAGAGGTCATCTTTATGATGTCAGCAGTTGTCCTTCACTTGGCTTCATTTGATTATCTTGAATGCAATCACTCTAAAGTATGGGTGACATCCCATGTCTACTGAGTCCCTCAGCCTGGTCTCTGTTGACTTCTTTTCTCCACTGATCTGTCCTCCTAGCTGGAATTTGGCCTGGTTTTCCTGAATCAAGGCACAGCTTAACAACGGGCCTACTACCTTACAGACAACCCAAGCCCTATACAGGTTAAGCCTCCCTATGGGTTGCTTTTTTTTTTGGTATCTTCCAAGTTTTATTTTCTAGTAGATGCTTCTTTTGAAGGCCATACACTGTTAAAAGTCCTGTTTGTTCAGGGTTCTGTGTCCCTGGGACTGACCTGCAGAACACTACATTCATTGCTGGGAATCATGCAGTGAATTCTGAGAATGTAGAACCCAGGAAGGAAGCTCAGAGGAGTGTATGGGATCAATTCAAGAACCAGAGGGAAATGGCCACCAAGACATGAGCCTTCCATGTGGAGGACCTTAGAGTCCTGAGTAACCATGGTAACTAAAACATATGAGGAAAACAAAAAGAAAGTGTTACATTCTAAATTGAAAAAGGTATTTCCACATAATAAAAATGTAATAGAAAGGTTAAACAGTCTGCGCTGGAAGCTGAGTATTAGGACAGGAAGATGTGAAGTGGAGTCTAGGCCCTACAGAATAACAGGGAAGAATATTATATAAATAGAACAGACTAAAACAGTACTGGGTAAAGATGACATCAGCTGTAGCCAAAGAGAGAATTTGTGAGTTGTAATGCTATTCTGATGAAAGAAGCAGAGACAGAAGGAAGAGACATGGAAGGCAAGTTGAAACCTGTCTGCTATGGGATGGTCTTTCTGTATGCTGTGAATATATGATGCTCCCATTGGTTAATAAATGAAGCTGCTTTGGCCTATGGTAAGGCAGGATAAGAACCAGGTGGGAAATCCAAGCAGAGAGACAGGGAGAAGAAGGGCAGAGTCAGGGGCAGACATCCAACTGCCCAAGGAGCAAGATGCCAGCACACCAGTAACATCACAGCCATGTTGCAATATATAGATTAATAGAAATAGGTTAATTTAAGATGTAATAGCTAATTAGAAATAAGCCTGAGTCACAGACCAAACAGTTTATAATTAATATAAGCCTCTGTATATTTACTTGGACCAAGTGGCTGCAGAATACAGGGAAACTTCTGACTACCCCTTTCAATCCATGTCTGCTTAATTCAACAACAACAAAATAGGACATTTTAACAGCTGAAGAAGGTTCTGCTCCCTGATTTGGAAAAGAAAGCACATATTATGTTCAGGGCAGAATTTAAACAACAACAAAAGCCTGGGTGTTTCGTGGTGAAATTGAAGAACACTACAGGTGACATGAATATTTTCAGCTAATCATGTGGGCACTGGAGCATCAGGACAAGGACCACCTTAAAATACACAAAAAGCTCCACCTTTGAAGATTAAGATTAAAGCAACTCTGAGTGCCTCCAAGGATGAACCAGTGGTGGGGAGTGGAGTCACAAATTTGGGGTGATTTTAATGACTTTCCAATATCAATAGATCTCTAGCTCGCCTCATTCTCTATCACTAAAGATTCTAAAGGACTCCGAAGAGAAAGGATATAAAATGAGGAAGCACTGGATGGATTGGGTCACAGGGATGCTGTGGGCTATTTGGGAAGTTCAGATGTTGAAAAAATGGACTCTGAATTGTCCAGGGAAATGCAGAGGAGAATGATGCCCAAAAGGAAACATGATCTTACTTGTCGTGTCTTGTTTGGGTCTATCCCCATGCTTGCTACTTTTATTTATTTTTTTAAAAATATTTTTACTTTATAATTAATTTAATTTTACATATCAGCCAAGGATTCTCCTGTCCTCCCGCCTCCAACCCCCCAGCTTTCCTCCCCATTCCCACCTCCTCCAAGGCAAGGTCTCCCCTGGGGAGTCAGCCCAGCCTGGTAGATTCAGTTGAGGCAAGTCCAGTCCCCTCCTCCCTACACCAAGGCTGAGCAAAGTGTCCCAGCATAGGCCCTAGGTTCCAGAAAGCCAGCTCATGCACCAAGGACAGGTCCCGGTCCCACTGCTTGGGGGCCTCCTAAACAGTTCAAGCTAATCAACTGTCTCACTTATCCAGAGGGCCTGGTCCAGTTGGGGGCTCCTCAGCTATTGGTTCACAGTTTATGTGTTTCCACTAGTTTGGCTATTTGTCCCTGTGCTTTTTCCAGTCATGGGGTCTCAATATCTCTTGCTCATACAATCCCTCCTCTCTCTTGCCAATTGGGCTCCTGGAGCTCCACCTGGGGTTTGGTCCCAGCTGGATCAGGAACAGAGTGGGAGAACAAGGAAAGAGATACTATGATAAATGAAGACCCCATGGGAATAGGAAGAAGCAGAGTGCTAGAGAGGTCCCCAGGAATCCACAAGATACCTCCACAGTAGACTACTGGCAATGGTTGAGAGAAAGCCCAAGCTGACCTGCTCTGGTGATCGGATGGCCGAACACCCTAACTGTCGTGATAGAACTCTCATCCAGTGACTGATGGAAGCTTGCTACTTTTAAAATGAGTCATATGCCTTTCTTCTGATTCTATTCCACAACTTCCCCTGGAGTCTGTAGGTTTCCCTTTTGTCGGCTTGTCCTTTTACTGTCTAGATCTTGCAGTTGAGCCATTCATTGTTCTGAAAACTGCACAGCCTCTTCCGAAAGAGACTGAACATCTAACAAAATAACCTACCAGCAGAGTCCACCCCTGAAGAGTTCCTTGGAGGCATGGGCTTCTGAGCCCTGACATCTACTTTCCTGATGGTAGAGGGCAGAACAACTCACATAAAATCATAGGCTAGAGTGATAGAATAGTTCAGTACATAGCTCTTTCATATATACCACCTTTCTTTACTGTTCTCAAAAATTTAAGTTAGTTATTGCCTCCAGGAAATCAGGGATCAAGTTTACCTAAGTTGTCCAAGGACAAAATTATATTCAGCTACAAATAAAATGCCCAAAGCTCCAACTCAAGAGCTGGTTCTAATATTCCAAGTCACCTCTAGGAAGGTAAGTCTATCTACTGGGCACTGTATTTCACCTGCCTGGGATTCTGTGTTGCTCTGAGGGGCTCTGTATGTCCTTAGAATTCCCCAGATAACACTCAAAGGGTTATCCCATGGAACTATGGCTAGAGGTAGGTGAAGGATGGGCACCTAGCGCTGATCATTGGCATTGATTAAGCAAGAAACTCACTGTTGACAGCCAAACAAGAATTAGTCTTGACTTTGTATGGGCTCAGCTGACTAACAATGGGCTGCAGGGTGATAGCAGTCAGTCAATACTTCTCCCTCCCCGCTCCTCCCCCTGCTCACTCTCCTCTGACCTTCTTGCCATCTTTACCATTCCAAGTTCCATCTTGACATGAGTGAGAAACTCTGCTCCTCTACTCTTTCAAGTCTCCTTCGATTGAGGTCTGGCCAGATGACTCCGTTTCAAATCCTAGCCCTCCCAGTACTCCATTGACGTTCTCCACACCATTCCTTTGCATGGTGCTTAGAATCATCCGAGCATCAGATGTGTCAATTTCTTATTTGTGAGATGTCTGTCTATCTCCCTCACTAGGATATATTATCCCTAGATTTTCGTGTGTGTGTGTGTGTGTGTGTGTGTGTGTGTGTGCGTGTGTGTTTATGTGCAGGTAAGTGTGCATATATGTGTGCATATATGGAGGAAGGAAGACAACCTCAGATATCATCCACAGGAACACCACCTACATACTTGGATGCAGTGTCTCTCATCAGCACAGAGTTTACCAGTTGTGCTAGACTGGCAAGCCAGCAAGCCCCAGGGATCCTCTTGTCTCTGCCTCTCCAGCCTTAGGACTACAAGTCTCAGCCACCACCCCCAGCATTTTTGCATGGCTTCTGGGAGAGAAGTCAGGTCCTTGTGCTTCTAAGACAAGATGTTTACTGACTGAGCCATTCCTTTCACCCCTTTCTAGGATTTATGGGCTTTGTTTGCTTCAGGGTCTCCAGAAAGTGGTGCTTGCCTTGTGATGCTCAAGATGATGTGATTGATGAATGAATGAATAAAGGAAAGAACGCTTTCATGAAAAGCATCCCTAGAGCCCTCCAGATTCAAGCAGCATGCAAGCTGCTTTTGGAACACAGGTTAGTACATAAGGATGGACTTTCTGAATATGGAATGCTAAAATTGAAATTCAGAGACCATTTTTCTTAAGTTATTACAACGTAGTGTTACCTAAGATCAAATGGATGTGTGTGTGTGTGTGTGTGTGTGTGTGTGTGTGTGTGTGTGTGCGCGTGTGTTGTATAGAGAGGGATCCGAAGCTTGAGGCAGATGCAGAGAGATAGCTGCTTAGAGCACTAGTAGCTAATTGGGGCTGTTTGAGGCTATGTGAGGACAGATGGGAGGCTTTGCTGAGCCTGAGTTGAGATGGGGAGATCTGGAGCAGGAAGAGGGGAGAAAACCTACCCATCGACTGTGGACACTTGAGGACCTACTCTGAGTCCAAGTCCTACTAGCTCAGAAAACATCTCTAACAGAATCCCAAGACGTTAAAAATTGTGGGTAAGTACGTTGTAGCTAGCTCAGTGGGCTAGGGCATTCAGAATGGAGGCTCTTTGGAGGAGGTGGTCCTGAAGCTGGCTTTTAAAGATAGGTGAGGCTCATAGCCCCAGGACGGAAGTGGACC
>CABHPH010149078.1:0-10017 GCA_902168325.1 Peromyscus nudipes | reverse complement strand
GCCTTTAATCCCAGCACTCAGGAGGCAGAGGCAGGCAAACTCTGTGAGTTTGAGGCCAGTCTGGTCTACAGAGCGAGATCCAGGACAGGCACCAAAACTACACAGAAAAATCCTGTCTCGAAAATGACAACAACAACAACAAAAAATGACAATATTCTTTAATTTTACCAACTTAAAGTGCTTGAATGCACACACACACACACACACACACGTCTCTTTTTTTTTTCTTGAGGAATGTTTGTAAAAATATGCTGTCACAATTCTTAGGTTGTTTCTTTAAGTAAGTTTTATTTTTTACCTAGGTTTCTGTCCTATCTAGTGTCAGTTGTCGGTCTCCCAAGCAATGTCAGGGATGGGTTCTATCTCATGGAGTGGGCTTTAACTCAAATCAGATGTGAGTTGATGACTCCCAGAAGCTTTGTGCAACTCCTGCACTAGCATGTCTTGCAGGAAGATTATCATTCTGGATCAAAGAGTTTGTAGCTGTGTTGGTGTTTACGCTTCTCCTTTGGCAGCTTATGGAATACCTTCCAGCAGCATGAATACTCGTCTGCAGGGGTGAAGGCACTAGGTAAAAGCCAGCTCAGTGTCTCTATTTCAATGAGTTGTGTAGGTGTTGTCTTCAGCAACTGGGCCTAATCATCAGTTTCTGGAGAGCAACCCACAGACTTGGCAACAACCTGGGTTATTTGGGGTGTCCGTGTGACCCCTTTGGCCAAGAATTTGATTAGATGTAACCCATTCCTGGACCTAACAGCTTCGTTTGGTGACAAGAGATTTCCAGTTGGGGTTTCATCCCCCCTGTTATTGGCCGTTCAGTTTTGATCATCTTCTTCTTATGTATTCTAAGAAGCTTCTACCGTGTTCATTTTTCATACAACCCCTCAAATGGCCCTTACTTAGATCTGTCCCTCCCCATATTCCCTCCCTCACAGTCCTCATCCCCACCAGTTCCCATTGGTACCTCTCATCCTTGTATTAGGTTCGCAGGAATTTTATTGAGAAATGTTGCATCTGTGTTCTTCAGAGAAATTTGTTTGTATCTCTCTTCATTCATTGGGTCTTTATGGGGTTTACATATCAGGGTAACTATGGCTTCATAAAAAGAATTGGGCAATATTCATTCTGTTTCTAATTTGTGGGATAATTTGGGAAGTATTGATGTTAACTCTTCTTTAAAATGCTGGTAGACTTCTGCGCTAATTGCACTAAAACCTGGCCCTGGGCTATTTTTCATTTGTTTGTTTGTAGATTTTTATTACTACTTCAGTTTTACTAAATGTTACAGCTGTGTTTAAAATGTTTATCTGATCTTGGTTTTACTTTGGTAGGTGTTATATATATCAAGAAAATTATCCATTTCTTTTAGATTTTCCACTTTGGTAGAGTATAGGTTTATAAAGTATGTCTGTCTTATGGTTCTCCAGATTTCCTGGGTGTCTGTTATTATGTCTCCCTTTTCTTATTTGATTTTATTGATTTGGATCTTCTCCCTCTGCTGTTTAGTTAGTTTGGCTAAGGGTTTGTCAGTCTCACTTATTTTCTCAAAGAATCAACTCTTTGTTTCATTGATTCTTTGTATTTTTTATTTCTATTTTATTAATTTAAGGCCTGAATTTGATTATGTCTTGCCATCTACTTCTTTGCGGCTGTATTTATTCTTTCTGTTATAAAAGTTCCCGTTGTGCTGTTAAAATACTAAAAGGAGATCCCTCCAGATTTTTTATAAATGTGAGCACTTAGTTTCTCTGAACTTGCCTCTGAACTTTTATTGTGAACTCTAAGTTTTGGGAATGACAGTTTTGTTTTCTAAAATGTTTAAACTTCTTAACTTATGACTTGACACAGTTTTCATTCAGTAGTGAGTAGTTTCCATGGGTCTGTAAGCTTCCTATTGTTTCTGTTGATGATACCCAGGTTTAATTCATGGTGGTCAGATAGGATGCAGGATGTTATTTCAGTTTCCTTGTATCCAATGAGACTTGTCTTCTGTCCAAGTATATGGTCAATTTTGGGGAAAGTTCATGGGTGCTGAGAAGATAGTATATCCTTTTCTATACTGGTGAAATGTTCTGTAAATACCTGTTAATTCCAGTTGCTTTATAGTGTCAGTTAACTCCAGCATTTTTGAGTTTTCTTTCTCTTGGAGAGTTGGGGTGTTGAAGTCTCCCACTATCATTGTGTGGGGGTCAAGATGTGATGATAGCTGTAGTAGTGTTCTTTTTAAGAAATTGGATGGCCTTTTGTTTGTTTTATAAATGTTAGGAATTGCAAAGTTCCCTTGGTGGATTTTTCCTTTGATGATTATGTGGTATCCTTCCCTATCTCCTTTGATTAGTTTTGTTTTGAAATCTATTTTGACAGACATTAAAATAGATATGCATGCTAGCTTCTTGGGTCCACTGCTTGGAATATGTTTTTCCATCCTCATGTTTGGAGAAGATATTCTTGATGTCAGGGTGTGTTTCTTCATTGCAGCAGAAGGATGGATCATTTTTGCAAATCCAATCTGTTAGTATGTGTCTTTGTTGGGAACTTGAACAGTGTTTGTTGATTCTTGTTATTTTCTTGTGGTGGTATTGGTTTATTCTTTTTTTTTTTGCCCATATGGATTATTAATTTTTTGTGATTTCCTGGCTTTGGCTATCTTCTTCTAGATGAAGTTTGCTCTCTAGCTTCTTTTTATAGAGCTAGATTTGTGGGTAGATCCTTTTTTTCAATATAACATTTTTACTCATAATTTGGGAATTTCACATCATCCCAATCCCAATCACATACACTTCTAAAACTTGACCAACCTGCAAAAAGAAGAAGAAGAAGAAGAAGAAGAAGAAGAAGAAGAAGAAGAAGAAGAAGAAGAAGAAGAAGAAGAAGAAGAAGAAGGAAAGAAAAACAAAACAAAACAAAATAAAAAACAAGTCCAATTTGTGTTGCTTATATACTCACTGTAGCTGCGGTCAAACTCCCAGTGGCCAGCCCCTGAAAGAAAACTGAATCCTTTTCCCACCTGCACCCCTGCCGTAAGCCATCAATTACAGAGAACTACATTTCAGAATCCTTATCACAATTTTTAAGAATTCTCTTTAATGTTTTTTTGTCTAGACTGTTAATTTTTGGAGGGGGCTGGGTGGGGGAAAGGGCTGTCACAGAAACCTTATGTGTCCCTCTTTGTCAACTGTGTGCTAATGTTCATGGGCAGTGCTGCCACCAAGAGCCATGTCTGGGTCCACGGTCCTACTGTGACTGGGGTCCCTGTTGATGTCTGTGGCCTGTATTACAGCTGAAGGCCATACAAATGTCCACGGTCTGTTCCGGCACCTGAAGCCATGTTGATGTCCATGAGCCCAAGTGTAACTGAGGACCATAGTTGTGTGGACTCAGAGGCCATGTTGATGTCCATGAGCCCAAGTGTAACTGAGGACCATAGTTGTGAGGACTCAGAGGCCATGTTGATGTTCTAGGCCTGTGCTGCTGAGGACCCTGATGGTGTCCATGACTTTTGCTGTAGAAATGGACTATGTTGATGTCCATGGTCTGTTCTACCACAGGAGACCATGCTGAGGTCTGTGTCACTTGCTGATGACAGAGACCATGTTGATGTCAGTGGTCCATGCTGTCATCAGAAAACATGTGGAAGTCCATGATCCATGTTCCCGCTGACTGTAAAGAGAAAAAACAAAGCTACATTTGCAGTGATATCAATGTCTGCAGACTAACAGTTGATAGATACTTCTTAACTTTGGTTTTGTCATGGAATATCATTTTCTGTCTATTTTGATTGAAATAATTGCTGGAAATTATAGTCTGGGCTGGCATCTGTGGTCTCTGAGAGTTTTTAGAATATCTGTTTAGGCCCTTCTGGAATTTAGAAGTCAGGTGTTATTCTATTAGTTCCATATATATATATATATATATATATATATATATATATATATATATATCTTTATTTTTTTTTCCATTGCAACTTTTAATATTACTTCTTTTTTGTATGTTTAGTGTTTTGATTTTTATGTGTCATTGTTAATTTCTTGTCTGGTACAATCTATGTGCTGTTCTGTCTGTTTCTAATGCCTTGATAGGCACCTCCTTTAGGTTAGAGAAATTTTCTTCTATGGTTTTATTGAAAATATTTTCAGTGCCTTTGACATGGGTTTCTTAATCTTTCTACATTTATCTTATCCATATAGTTGATCTTTACATAGTGGCCCAGATTTCCTGGATTTTTTTTTTGGCCTGGATATTTTAGACTTAAAATTTTCTTTTCTTCATAATATTTCCATTTCTTCTATTTTGTCTTCAATCCCCAAGATTCTCTTTTCCATCTCTTATATTCTGCTGGTGAGGCTTACCTTTGAGGTTTGTGTTTTAATTTCTAAATTTTTCATTTCCAGTGTCTCCTCAGTTTTGGTTTTCTGTATAGATTCTATATTTCTTTTCATATCTTGAATAGATTTTTTTCCATTGCTTTTCTCTGTTTGTGTTTTCATAGACTTCATTGTGGATTCTTTCAGTCTTTGAACCTGTTTGTAATGGCTGTTTTGTAGTTCTTCCCTTGAGCTTCAACCGTGTGGTAATTTTCAGTGCCTACTGTAACAAGGTTGCTGGACTCGCGTAGAGACTCATTGTCCTGGCTGTTATTGTGCTTTTATGCTGGTATCTGTGTGTCTGGATTTTGGGGTGATTGTAATTCTGGGTATTGTTATCTGTTTTTTTTAAGCAGGAATCTTAAAGAGTCTTTATTAATAAAACAAATCTGAAGCCAGTTATTGGGGTGAAATGTTGGATGGTCAGAGAGACAGAACAAGCCACAGCTAACCTCACCTGACCAACTTCTCAGCTGATCTTGTTTCCTCAGACTGGAAGCTTCTGTGTCCTCATCCCAATGGCTCTCAGCTGAACTGTGCTGCTATAAGCCTGAAAGCTTAACCAGCCAAAATGCTTAACCAGCCAAATGCCTGTTATCTGGTTTTATCTTTGTTGGATGTGTTTTCCATTCCTTGGTTTCTATTACCCCTTCTGGATCTTAGGAGAGTGGGGTGGTTGTGTGTTGGTAGGTAGGGAGTTCTTTTGAGTCCCTTCCAAGTGTGGTCCCTGGGTAGGACATATTGCTAAGTCTTGGGAACTGACATGAAGGAATGGGCATGGGTTACAAGTGTAGGATTGGTGAGTGGCTGAGAGTGTCTATAGGAAGAAGGAAAGCTGGTTCTGCCACAAGGGTCTTTGGTATCCTGGGGAATGGACTAAGAGAAGGAAGACAGGGCACTAATACTCTGCCTTGAGCTATTGAGCTGTGGATGGAACTTGGAAACTGGAATTGGAGGATGGGGAGGGAAGTGAAGAAATCCTGAATGGTTCACTAGCAAGAATGGACAGTAGCTATCCAGACTGAAGTTCCTGTATAACTTCTTAAAGAGCAGTCACAGACACACACACACACACACACACACACACACATATATATATATTATAATATGAAATCTTGGGCCTAAAAATTTCTAGACAGATGAATAATATATGAGGCAGTCTGGTTTCTGAAACTCTTTCTTTTAAAAATTTTAGCAAAAGAACAACAAGCAGTTTTATAAATAATTTTACTCTAATCAGATGTACAGTTTGAAATGATCACGACAGTCATTTAAGAAGAACAAATGTGGGTGGAATGAATCAGTGAGGGAGTGAAATTCGATCTGAAGAGACCTATTGGCATTCAGAGGTCATGTGAATATCTGGTGGCTTAGACTGTTATTGTTTCCAAGGAGATGACAGCAAATGAATGCATCTCAAACAGTGTAACTCCATAACATACCACTTTGCTTATTTTAGAGACCCTAAAGTTGGGTGTTTTCATCATTCACAGGGTACTGCTTTGCAGCTGTGGTTTCCTCAGTGATAAATAATAAAGGCCACGTTGCCTTTAGGTTCAAGTAAGATGGGGCTTTAGGGACACAGACCACATGTAGTAGACAGTAGATAATTATTGGCTGAATGAGAGACAACTTGGATTTATTTATTTTCCCCAATAATATTCTATTTCACTCACTTCATACAAAGGCAACTCAAATGTGTCATGTGATCAATGAATTGGTATTTTTAAAATAATTATTTTTTGAGATCATAATTACTTATAATTACAAAGTTTCCACTTCTCATTTCCTCCCTGAAAACTCTCCCATATATGCCCTTGAGCTCTTTCAATCCCATGGCTTCTTGTTCTTTAATTATTGTTGTTATTGTTGTTGTTGTTTTGTGTTTGTGTGTGTTTGTGTGTGTGTGTGTGAGAGAGAGAGAGAGAGAGAGAGAGACAGAGACAGAGAGAGACAGGGAGAGAGAGGGAGGGAGAGAGAGAGAATATATAAGTATATACTTTTATAAATAAATAGAGCTTGTTTTTTAATTGATCTAGACTCATCTTAAGATGTGGTAATACATACCTCTAGAGACTGAAGCAGGAGGATTTCTATGTGTTTAAGGCCAGCCTGGGATATTTAGTGAGTACCCGGCCTGTTAGGCTTACCTAACAGGAATCTGTTACAAAAAGGAAGAAGTAGATAGATCAATTTGACTGTATATGACTAGATGTGGTTATAGTGAGTAGACATAATGGATTAGTATTATTTATTTTTCAATTTGTGTTTATTGGTCTAAAGTATGAAGAAGAGTTTGCTTTCCTTTACTATAACCCTTTGTTCATATCAGGTTTCTTGAGCTTCAGTATTCTCTAGACACAGTCTGAATGTGAGTTACCAAACAAGGGCTACCTCTACAAGTGAAATGAGATAGCAGAGGTCACCATACCTCAACACCCAGAGTTTAGACTTTGTCTATTTTCACCCCCAGCCTGGTTGATCTCCTTCTTCCCCACTTGTCACAAGCTTTGCAGTCCTCAAGCCCCATTTTAAATAATGTGATCTATCTGTGAAAATGGTTTAACATAGAAAGATTAGAGGGTCAGATAGATGGCTCAGTTGCTAATAGCACATTCTGAACAACCACATCAAGTGACTCAGAAGCTTCTATAACTCCAGTTCCAGGGGTATCCTATTCCCTGGCTTCATCAGGTACCTACCTACTCATGACCACACACAGATATACATAATTAAAAATACAATAAACTTTAAAAAAATTATTAGGAACAAAAGAACTGTCTTAGAAGGCTTAAAAAAACACTGTAATTTCTAACAAATATTCTGAGGCTGCACTGATGTATAAGCCAAGCATATCTGTTATTTGTATTTAGGTAAGTTGAAATTAACTAGTTATCTAAGGGCCTGACCAACAAGGAAACACTCCAATACCATATATTATACTTGATAATCATATTCATGTTTCAAAGAAAATTGATCATAATATCATCATCCAGCATCATAGATATCATACGTTATTATTAGTAACTACATTTTACATAAGCGTCTGTCTTCATGGAATGCATCGCCTACACAGGTTCATTGGTTTTGCTGTGATAGTGGATCACCAAAGTTATGTTATTACCAGTCTATGATTTATGAGGAATTACTCATGGAAACTGCTTTAGCTACCTGGTATTTAGGATTCATCCTGTTAATTAAAACCATATGCTATTTTGCTGTGGTGAGCAGAGAATGCCTGGTACTAGAGCTGCTGTAGCTGACTTAACTGAATAGCATGCCATGCATGAGTAGAATAGACCTCATTTGGTTTGTTTCCAAGTGGTGATGTTCTTCATGTGTAGATAAAGTCACTGAGCCTTTTCAGAGAGACATATGCTGAGTTCTTTCTCCCAGGGGAGGGGAAAGAGTATCACTCCTCAACCCACACTCTCTCATCCTGGCATCCTTATGTTTAATGACATTTGGCACTGTAGCTAGCAGGGGTTAGGGAGCAGCTGAAATTCATCAAACAGCATAAAGCTAAGCAGTCCATAGTCGAATCTATGAACTTGGCCTTGTCAGCACCATGGCCTAATGGTGTTGTGTCCACAGGTCACTGCTGTTTCCTCACCCAGCTGTAGGGTTCTAGTAATATGGGGCAAAGGCCCTGAGGTTTGGAACTGTGGCTTTTATCTCATATACTCCAATCTCAGATTTTAGCACAAGGAACAAGCTGTGTGACCTAACCTAAACCCATCAGGGTGATAAGTAAAATGCTGGGCCTTGTGGATTTCTTCATAGAGTAGGTTAGTTCTGCCAGCACATAGACAGAATAAGATATCTCTCTTACCTATAATTTCCACAGATAGAAGATATTTACTTATATGTTGATTTAGTGGTTGTGAATAAATGCTTTACTGTATCAGAAGCCAGTTTAATAAAATAATATTAATACGTTTTTCAAAATACATTTTATTGTAGATTTCTAACCTAGAAATCAAAACAACTCCCCATGTAATTTTATAGCTCAGATACAAATGTCTCCTGTTAATTCCAAGTACCATTCATATGAAGAAATAAGTTTTGACTTGATCTAGGATTATATACTTTGGTTAAGGAATCAAATTCTGGACAATTTCACAAATATAATTATGTGAAACATAATGTATGACAAGTGACAATTGTAATATGTGACAATGTGGAAGCTATTAACTTGGATTCCTCAAAGGCATCCTTTGGAATATAATTTAATGAAGAAAACTAGAATCCAATGAAGACTAAAGAGCTAGTAATACATCTTCAAGTGTGATAATTTGACCCCTACTTACTAGGTATAATTGTTATTACTCCATGGACCAAATATAATTTAGAATTAGAAGTCAAGATGTGAAAATACTGCCCTGTATATTATAATTATTTATTCTTCATCAACATTATGATTCTTTAGTTTACATGTACTAGTAATTTTCAAATCAAATCTTCATCTACTAACACAAGGCTGCTCACATGCTTATGGTATGCAATAGTTAAATAAACAAGATCTAGCTGTCCAAAGAGAGAGTCTGACAATGGAAGAGAGGAATGCAATATCATGAAGGCTGCCCAAACATGGCAGATACTGCTTCAAGTACCACTGAACTGAAAATTAAAATAAATTCAAACTCCTTAGCTGTAAAGGGAGAAAACACATTTCTGGTGTTCCCAAGAAAGTGAAGGAAGGATTGATAGGGGACCACTCTTGGCTCCACCTTTTTATACATGGGATTGTGGCTAATGAGCATTCAAATAACCATCTAATGGAGATTTTTCACTGTAAGTTGCGGTTTCAGGTAATTTCTTTAAAACTCTAATTAATGTGTCAAAGTTGCCACATACCATGGTGAGATGTTGACAGGGGAACTTTCTGTAGAATATTCTCCAGTTTTCTGTTGACACAAAAGGTGGTTGGCGAGATTTAGAAAACCACACTTTGAAACGTAATCATCAATTGCATTTAACTGGCCCTGAACCTTCCACAGAGATGCTTTCCCCATTCCTTTAGCATCTTCTTTCAGCATCAAAATCCCAAGGGCCATAAAGCTACATTTGAGAGGAGCTGCAGTCTGTCATGTACCTAGAGCTATGGATAGCTGTCTGCATCCGAATGTGCCAGTTCCTGGTTAAAAAATTGCAATTTCTGAATGCTAGATAAGGGATGAAGATTACCAAATATATTTCACACAGGAAAGGAAAATTACTTCCAGTAAGTCTGTTAGAGATAAACCTCTGAGATATATACATCTTATGGCTGGGACATCATTTGTTTCAACAAATAAGTAAGCATAGAATCTAAGGCATTTCATCTCAAGTAGGAAAAGGAAGTGATGGCCAGACAAACTTCCTGACTGATCCTGTGTCATGCTCAGGAAAGCTAAAGGACTGAGAGCACCAAATCGCCCCATGCACCAGGCAGTGATGGCACAAGCCCTTAGTCCCAGCACTTGGGTGGTTGAGGCAGGTGGCTCTCTGTGAGTTCCAGGTCAGTATGGTCTACAAAGTGAGTTCCAGGATGACCAGGGATACACAGAAAAACACTGACTTGAAAAAAATGTCCATGCAAATCCATACATGGTGTTGCTGGGCACAGAATCCACAGAGAAGGGCTTTTCTACAGAATGGCAATTTAAAAAAA
>CABHPH010149077.1:0-25162 GCA_902168325.1 Peromyscus nudipes | reverse complement strand
AAAGAAAGAAAAGAAAAGAAAAGAGGAAGTGCTGTAGGATGGTCTATATGTCAAATTACTCTGATTGGTCAATAAATAAAACACTGATTGGCCAGTGGCTAGGCAGGAAGTATAGGCGGGACTAACAGAAAGGAGAAAAGAGCAGGAAGGTGGAAGGAGACACAGCCAACCACTGCCAGGACAAGCAGCATGTAAAGATGCCGGTAAGCCACGAGTCACGTGGCAAGGTATAGATTTACAGAAATGGATTAATTTAAGATATAAGGACAGTTAGCAAGAAGCCTGCCATGGCCATACAGTTTATAAGCAATATAAGTCTCTGTGTTTACTTGGTTGTGTCTGAGCAGCTGTGGGACTGGCAGATGAGAGAGATTTGCCCTGACTGTGGGCCAGGCAGGAAAACTCTAGCTACAATTTCCCTCCATTGTTTCCCACTTTTTAATATGGGAAGAATGTCTCCTTTAAAACTAATTCCTCCCTTTAAGAGTTCCCCATTGTCTCACTAAATCTGCTGATGATAATAATTCAGATGATGATGAAGTATGAGGCTGATTGCTGCTCCATAGAACAGTAGAAGCCCAAGCAGGTGTCAAAGCAGCTACCTAGTGTGGCAGCCCCATGCAGCCTATTAGATATGTAATTTATAAATATAAATAAATATAAATATAAATAAAGTAAAATATAAATAAAACTGAGGTTTATATTAATTACAAATGCTCAGCCTATAGCCCAGGCTTGTTACTAACTAACTCTTACATTTGAATTTGCCCATATTTCTTATCTATGCTTTGCCACATGGCTTGGTACTGTTTCTCAGTACAGCATGCCCATCTTGCTTCTCTCTGCATCTCTGGTGACTCTTTTGACTACACCCTTCTTCATCCCAGCATCCTTAGTTTGGGGGCCCACCTATACTTCTTGCCTAGCTACCAGCCAATAAACTTTTTATTAACAAAAAGAGGAACACATTTTCACAGTGTATAGGATTATTCCACAGCAATATAGCTTTTTCAAACATCCTTAGTGTTAGTCATTTCAAACCCTTCTGTGCTGTACCCTCACATCTCTCTTCCCACTTAAAGTGGAAAAAATTTTTTTATAAATCAAAGAATGCATGAAGTCAGCAAACTGGAGAGACTCATAATGGATAAATCGAGATAGCTTAAAATGACATCCAAGAATAAACAGAGTACTCTGTTTTATGTGTCTAGAAACAAGTAAAATTCAGAATGAATATTCTGAATCACCAAAAACTAACAACAAAAGCATCCCTTATATTTTCTCTTTAAAGAAAATGGAAAGAAGTGCATTTTAAATGATTTCACAATAAGAAAGCAAAGACTGACAGGCCAAATTTTAAATTTTAAGTGTGTTCATTCATGACTTATGTTAAATATTTTATTGTTTCAAGATCTGAGAGAGATCAAGGAAATGCAAGTAGGTCTTTATAGGAAACTGAGTAAACATTGCTGGAATACTTGCATACTTCTGAGCCCTGACAATGTTGAGGAACCTCTGGAATGCTCTACCCTTAATGGGCCAAGGAAAGAAATTAACAGTGAATTTCCAAATGTTTTACTCTCAGAACTGCTCTTAACTCTTCCACAGACTTATGAAGCTGATCGTAGAAAACAATCTGAGTTCTGCTGATGATGTGACAGGAAACACTAAGTAAGTACAGATGGTTATCAGCAGAACTACAGAAGAACACACTCCCTGAGAGACAAGGACAGTATCAGGTGGATAACTAAATAGATAACTGGGAAACATAGATTGGTCTTTGGGTTCTCTGATTGTATCAGCAGCACATTGTGGGACAATGTTTATGCATAATTTGTTCAACTTAATGTGTATGTATTAACAAGCAGAGGATCTCACACAAATTACACTCTGAATAAATTCTACTGATTGAATAATTCAAACACAAAGATATACATTATTTTCATTATATTCTCTTATTAATTGTATCATGAACGTTAAACACATTTTTGAAGTAAATACTTTTATTAAATTAAAGCGCTGGTAGATATGGAATGAAAAATAAAATTGATGTTCATGGGCCTCATAGCAGACATTGCTTAAATCAACAGCACAGAAAATGTATAGAATTTGCCCATTACATTGTTTTCTTAATTAATTAATACTTTTTTAAAAAAATTTTTGCATCCTGACTAAGTTTCACTTCCTTTTCTCTTTCTAGTTCCTCCTCTCAGCCTCCTTCCCCACACCCACTCCTCGTCCATTTCTACAAAAAAAAAAAAAGGCAGGCCTCCCTCCTATGAATATTGACAAAACATGGCCCATCAAGTTGTGGTAAGACTAAGCACTTTGCCTTGTATTAAGGCTGGACAAAGTATGACAAATAGGGTCCCAAAAGCCCACAAAAAAGTGAGAGAAAGACCCTGCTCCCACTATTAGAAGCCCTACAAGAAGACTAAGATAAGCAATTGTCACATATATGCAGAAGGTCTAGGTAAGTCCCATGCAGACTCCCCTGGTTGTTGGTTTGGTCTCTGTGTGCTCCTATGAGCCCAGGTCAGTTGAGTCTGTGGGTTTTCTTATAATGTCTTTAAACCATCTGGCTTCTACAATCCTTTCTCTACTTCTTAAACAGGATTCGGTGAGCTTGGCCTGATGTCTGGCTGTGGGTCTCTGCATCTGTTTCCATCAGTTACTGGATAAAGGCTCTCTGGTAGTCACCAATCTATGAGTATAGCTGAGTATCGTTAGGCATCATTACATTGACATTTTTATTTCTCCAATCTTGTTGGTTCTATCCTGGGTCTCTGGGACATCCAGACTCTGGGTCCTGGCACTCCAGGCAGTGTCAGGGAAAGGCTCACTCTTGTGGAATGGGTCTTTAGCTGGAGCAGTCATTGCTTGGCCACATCTACAATCTCTGTGCTACCCTTACTCCAGCACATCCCATAGACAATAGATTGTAGGTCAAAGTTTGTGTGGCTGAGTTGGTATCCAAATCAGTCTACAGGAGATGGCCAGTTTATGCTAAGTATTCACTATTCCTAGGAGTTTTAGCTGGTGTCATCCTTGTGGATTCTTGGGAGTTTTTCTTGTACCGGGTTTCTACCTGACCCCCAAATGCCCTACTTTCCAGTCATCTCTTTCAATACTCTTCCACTCCATTCACCCCACACACACAGCCAGATCCCTCATGTTCCCATTTCCATCCACCCCTCGTCTACCCATGAGATCTCTTCTATTTTTTTCTTTCCCAGGGAGATCCATGCATACTCTCTTCGGGCTTTCCTTGTTACCTAGTCCTTTGAGACTATGGAATTTTAACATTCTTATCCCTTAGTTTACAACTAATAACCAGTTGTAACTGTGTACATAGCATGTTTGTCTTTCTGGGTCTGGGTTACTTCACTCGGGCTGATTTTTTCCTAGGTCCATTCATTTGCCTTTGGATTTCATGATGTCCATTTTAAACAGCTGAGTAATATTCCATTGTGTAAATGTACCACATTTTCTTTATCCATTCTTCAATTGAGAGACACCAAGGTTGTTTACATGTTCTGGCTATTATGAATAAAGCTGATATGAACGTAGTTGAGTAAGTATCCTTGTGGTATGATTGAACATCCTTTGGGTACATACCCAAGAGTATATAATTGGGTCTTACGACAGATCAATTCTTGATTTTCTTAATTTCCAAAGTAGCTGTACAAGTTTACACTCCCACCAGCAATTGAGAAGTGTTTCCTTTTCTCCACATCCTCTCCAGAATGAGCTGTTACTTGTTTTTTTAATCTTAGCCATTCTTATAGGTTAAGGTGGAATCTCAGAGTCATTTTGATTTACCTTTCCCTGATGGCTAAGGATGTTGAACATTTCTTTAAATGTTTTTCTGCCATTTAAAATTCTTCTATTGAGAATTTTCAGTTTAGATCTGTACCCCATTTTTTAACTGGATTAGTTGGTTTGATATCTAGTTTCTTGAGGTCTTGATATATTTTGGAAATCAACCATCTGTCAGATATGGAGATGGTGAAGATATTTTTCCATTCGCTAGGCTGCTCTTTTGTCCTCTTGACAGTGTCTTTTGCCTTACAGAAGCTTCTCAGTCTCATGAGGTCAACTGTCAATCTTAGTGTCTTTGCTTCTGGTGTTTTTTTGAAGAAATTGTCTCCTGTTCCAATGTGTTCAAGACTATTTCCCACTTTCTCTTCTATCAGGTTCAATGTATCTGAATTTTTATTGAGGTATTTCATCCACTTGGACTTGAGTTTTGTGCAGGGTAATAGCTCTATTTGCATTCTTCAACAGGCCAACATGCAGTTATATCAGCATCATAAACCACATGATCATCCTATTAGATAGTGAAAAAGTCTTTGACAAAAATCCAATACCTTTTTATGAAAAAGGTTTTAGATAGATCAGGGATCCAAGGGTCATAACTAAACATAATAAAAGTAATGTACAGCAAGCTGATAGCCAGCATCAAGTTAAATGGAGAGAAACACAAAGCAAGTCCACTCAAATCAGGAACAAGACAAGACTGTCCACTCCCCATATCTATTCAATATAGCACTTGAAGTTCTGGCTAGAGTGATAAGACGACTTAAGGAGATCAAGTGGATTCAAATTTAAAAGAAGAAACCAAAGTACCAGTATTCACAGATCAGATGATAATATACATATGTAATCCCAAAATTCTACCAGGGAACTCCTACAGCTGATAAACACCTTTAGTGAAGTGGCTGAATACAAGATTAACTAAAAAAATCAGTAGCTTTCCTATATAAAAATGATAAACAGGCAGAGAAAGAAATCATAGAAACAACACTCTTCACAATAGTTACAAATAATATAAAATATCTTGGTGTATCTCTAACTAAGTAAGTGAAAGGCCTGTATAACACGAACTTCAAATCTTTGAAGAAAGAAATTGGAGAAGATATCAGAAGATGGAAAAATCACCCATGCTCATGGATTGGTAGAAATAACATAGTAAAAATGGCTATTTTATCAAAAGCAATCTACAAATTCAATGCAATCCCCATCAAAATTCCAACACAATTTTTTACAGACCTTGAAAGAGCAATATTCAATTTTATATGGAAAAACAATAATCCCAGAAGAGCTGAAACTATCCTTTACAATAAAAGAACTTCCAGAGGCATCACCATCCCACCTTTCAAGCTCTACTACAGGGCTACAGTAATAAAACTGCGTAGTATTGGCATAAAACAGACAAATGGATTAATGGAATCAAATCAAAGACACAGATGTAAATTCATGTACCTATAGACACTTGAAAGAAGCCAAAAGTATATAATAACCATTATATTCCTAATCCTTCTTTCAGAGATATTTTCATGGTATATACATATTTTATGTGAAAATAATTAAAATTTAGAAATGTTGAGGCATGAGGATATAATTTTTATACATATTCTTAAATGTAAGGCTCATAAAACTTATAATAGACAATATAGGTTTTTTCATTTATAAAACAATACTTAAAGATAATTTCACATGTAAATTACAGCAAATATGAAATCCAGTTGACATGACACTCAATCGTGCTGTTATAGAATACAGTGGTTTTTTTCTTGTGTGATGCACTTTCTTTTCTGTTATTTCCATAACCAGTCTTTTCTCTCTTATTAAAAATGAAAAAAATGAGAGATGACATTTTATATCTCACTTCACATTTTATAATTTAAAAAGTATGAGAGATTTGTAGTGATATATGTAGGACTATATTATCTAAAATGGTAACTAGAGATCATAATTTACTAGGGGTTTGGAAAGGGGCCCTGGGGTAATGAACATTACGTGTCCCAAGTAAAGAACTCGGACAGTAGGTGATATTTAAAGCTTTCTACCAGTCAAAAGTCTCTCTCTCTCCCTCCCTCCCTCCGTGTGTGTGTGTGTGTGTGTGTGTGTATGTGTGTGTGTGTGTGTGTGTGTGTTAATACCTCATAGAAGCAATTTGGAAAATAAAAGGAATGGGAAATGTTGAGTAGGCATTACACTAGAGCTCTGCTTTATCTCAAGTGGTACATCTCCTTACATTAACTTTTCTACCTTTTGCATATGCGTAATCTCCCATTTATTAATTGTGTACTTTGTAATAAAATACAATGCCTTTCTTGCTAGTACTGTCTAATTAATATAGTATGAGTTTCTTGTCTCTGATTCTGACTGACATGGAGTAACAATAAGTAGATGGACTATCTCACTAAAATCAAAGAAATCACAAATAAGCAATAGTTTCTAAGATACTGGACATAGCCAGCGACAGTGGTTTGTCGGCTCTCCTAGACACAATGGTGGGGAGAGGCATAATTCCTCATTTTTCTTCAGTTTACTGCCCTTTGGGTGTTTTTAGCCTAGGCACAGTTCTGGGCATATAGAGAGAAATGGGCTTCTTTCTAAATTGAGAAGACTAATGTATCTGGGAAGGCAAAAGAAATTTCAATTTTCAAAGAGGCACAATAGAAATTATGAAAAAAATGTCAATTGTCCTCTTCAACTAGTTAATAAAGTACAATTTGATTGATACCTGCTTAGGAAGCTGCTCAGCTTCACAGAAGAATCTCACAAAAGGATGAAAGGTGTAATATCAATTTATCAAAATTAATGAGAACTGAAATTTATGTCAGAATGAGCAAATCATGTTTCAACATATTTATTAGCATTATATCATTTTTTTTGCTTCAAAGGTAATCAAGGGATAAAGTTATATAAAGCCAAACTTGAAACCCCTATGATGAAAAATGTGGTTGACGAATAAGAGTAGATTATATAGCATAGAAGAAAATATTAGTGAATTTGAAGCTAAAGCAATATAAACTACCCACAATTAAAATAGCGAAAGATGAGCTTTAAAAAGTGAACAGTTTTAATTAAAAAACAATGCTGCTACGGAAGGTACAGAGGAAGGAGGCTTCAGTTTTTAACTATGTTGGACAATGTAAGTCCTACATCTTGAGCATGAGGTGTCTTCAGCAACAGGGGCTTTCCCTCAACCTTTGAGAGGCAACCAAGGGCACAAGCCATAGCCTACGTATTGTCTTGTGAATCACTTGGGCAGCCCTGACCGACTGTTCAAAAGGTTTCTCATATATGGAACTGGGGTTTTGTTAATTTATTATCTTTTTGTGGAGAGTGTTGCCAGCTTATGTGGCATAATTTTATTATATGTATTTGTTTTGTGTATGTGCAAATATCTAAATGAATTGTGTATAATTTCAGATAATTATGAAATAGCATTATTCCCTGAGGCTTTATCAGTCTTGCTGTTATTTGTCCCTCCACCATCTTCTTCTTCTGTATTGTCATCCCTCCCATTCCCACTTTCCATTTTTCTTTTCCCCTTCATATCACCTGTATTCTGCTATTCCCCTCTGAAGCCCGCCCCCTCTGCCCCATGGACCCTTTATGCTTTCCTGATTTCTATTGTTACTCCATGTTATTCATTATTACTATAATGTTACATATTGTTATTCCCTTGTTATTCATGTCTGAAGATTTGGAACTACGAATTGCAGATGAGAAAGAGCATGGAGCATATATGTTTGTGGGTCTGGGTTATGCCACATAATATAACCTTTTCTAAGTCATTCAATTTATCTGAAAATTTCATTTTCATTTATATCTGAATAATATTCAATACTCTATATTATCACATTTTCATTATCCATTGACTAGTTGAAGGATATTTGGTTGTTTCCATTTCCTGGCCATTGTGAATAGGGTGGCAATGAACATTGCTGAGTAAGCATCTGTGGAGTGGGATATTTATTCATTTGAGCATATGCCAAGGAGGATTATAGGTGGACCATATGGTAGACTTATTTTTATTTTTTTCTCCACACTGATTTCCAGAGTGGCTGTATGACTTCTCAACCCCACCAACAGTGACTTTAGACTCTGCTTTCTCCAAAAACTCACCAATATTTATTTTTGCTTGTTTTGTGACCTTAGACGTTCTGAGTTGGATGAGATGAAGTCTGAGAGTTGTATTGTTTTGTATTTCCCTAATTGCTAAGGATGATGAACACTTTTTTAGGTATTTCTTAGCCATTTATATTTTTTTATTGAGAACTCTATTTAGACCCATAGTCCATCTTTTAATTGGGTCATTTGTTTCTTTGATTCATTGTTTTTTGAACTCCTTGTTAATTTGGGGTGCTAATCTTCTGTCAGATGGGAAACTGGCAAAGATTCTCTTTCATTCTATGGGTTTCTTCTCTACTCAATTTGTGGTTTTCTTAGTTATACAGATGTTTTTTCTAGTTTTGAGTCTATATTGCCTATGATTCATGAGCACTTCTTCAAAATTCCAACTCATATCAATCAATTTATACTTTGAGTTCTAATTTCATGCAAAAATGCATTATAAGTTATTAATAGTTCCATGGTACTTTTATTTAAAAAAATTGAAGACTCAACTAAATGTTGAATTTTAAGAGTTGTTCACGGAGTAGTTGATAGCATGTGTATTCATCAATTATTTATTGTCTTCAGGACAAAACACATTCCCTTTCTTTTATTATTTCTGTAATGATCTTCAAATTTTGCATTCTAAGGCAGACAATTATTTTAAATTTCTTTCAGTTTTACCTAAAAATATACTAAGTCTCAGCTTCATCCCTTTAGTGCCCAGCAACAAATTTCTATGATATATGTTTATTGTGACAGGTTTCAGATTGTAGCTCCTGGTAATACCCAATATGAAAAATAATCCTGTCAACTTTTAAGATTAAAAGTTGTGAGCTTGTTGAACTGGCATTTGGAGTAAAAGATAACTCAATAAGAAATCTTGGCACAGGAGAAAGTAATATAAGTGCAAATTCTAAAATATAACATCACATATATGCAGGTTTACAGTGCATACCATCCACATGAACAAACTCATACACGTGCTACAAATCAGCGTTCAACCTACCTATCTGATCTGTGGTAACTTGTGGAAAATTTGCCAAGTATTAGTATGCAGAACTTCTGTAAAAAATTACATATCTTCATACACTTATAAATTCACTATCATTTGTGAATTTAGGCATGAAGTGCATATTATTTAATAAAAATAAAATATTCACTAATATTTCTAAGAAGTGTATCTCCATAAGTCCAAAATGTTTTATATTTATAAAACATTGGCAATAGTTTTCTACTCATAGTAATGCTATTTACCTGAATTGGAAATCTTTTTTTTTTCAAGTAAAATCTGTTGTCACAGAATAATGTCCATATATGTTAAATGAGGGGCATATGAAGATGGCTCAGGAGTTGAAAGTGCTCTCTGCTCCATCAGAGTCACTGAGTTTGGTTCTCAACAGCCATGTCAGGCAGCTTAGAACCTGTAACTCCAGTGTTACCAGATCTAATATCAAGTTTTGGGCTCTGTGAGCATCACACACGTGTGACATACGCACATATCAATCACATACACATTAATATGTAGCTCTCCAGACTCTTATATCAGAAAAAAAATAATGATTTTATTTTGTTATTCCTCCCAATTAAACAAGAAATTAGAACATTTCAGTATTTCAAACATCGTCTCAACAATTTGATGCAAATATCTTTATTTAGGTTGAATACTGGTGTGAAGTCCACTTGACAAATATCATAGATTTAAGAATTCTGTCACAGCATTCCCATTCAAAGCACAGAGAACTAAATAATCTTATCGTCCAAAACTGAATTGCAGTACATCCTGAGTCTGCATATTCTAAACTCATTATGACAGCTTTGGATGTAATTAGCATCAAGGATAAGATTGGGTTTGCACAAAATATTTAGATTTCATACTAATTACATCATATTTGGAACTTACATTGTAGAAGTCATTTGCAAATCATAGATTACTAGAAAGCCTCAAAGGTATCTTAAAGTTTGGAGATAATAAAAATTGCCCTTCAGTGATGAGAACATGATACACTGCTTTCATGGCTAATCATGTTCTGCAAGGAGCCTCAAAGGTTGCAGTAAGTCACAGATGAAGTGTCTCTAGTAGAACACCGTGGCATTAAGCACAATCAACAGTGTAGTTCTATGTTTGTGGCACCCTTGCAGAGCTCCGCAGTGAGTTACCATTAATCCTTCTGAAAACTGAAATTTCTGTTGAAAAATCCCCAAGAACATAAATTTCTTTGAAAATATTGACTGGGTCATATCATATTAAGATTTAGAGCTGAATAATTTAAGCTTTTGCATTTTCATGAGCCTCTAGTGGCTGACAATGATGCACTGTATGACTGAAGTGCTATGAGGAAAATAATCTTGATGTACTAGTGAGGAAGTTGGTTTGTATTCACTCTGTCCTGGCTCTTATTGGGGCAACAATTTTCGTCATCCTAAAATTATAATGGAATGCTGGATTTTCTTAATAGAAGAAAAGGTTATCTTCTCAGTGGAACAGAATAATAGATTACTGGTTGCCACTGCTATCTCCTTTGTTGGTTACAGTTCCTATCTCAACTGGGTATGCATCACACTCCCCCTAACACATACATGAATAAATTCAAATCCAGATTCGTTTGTGTCCTGTGTAAGTGTTGAAGTTGGGCTTTTGATAATCACAAACTATTTGCTAATGTGGGATGGACAAATTTATGCTGAAATACTTAAGCAACAGATGGTGAAAACTTGCTACCAAGTAACTATGGTATTTGGAGAAAGCTTTAGAAAATTGTTGCTCCATGGCTCAGTGTTCAAAAGACTAGATGTGATAAAAATCATTCCTTAAATCCACAAACTAGACCCTAAATCCACAAACTAGACACTTAAACAAGAAGTTGATTTTCATTCTGTCCCCATACTCCCAATTAAAATATTTCAATATTGACATATTCTAGGTTTTTCATATGTAGCCAAAAGGATTCATTAAAAATCAACCAAATGGTCACCTTGTAGATTCCTGAGAGTTTCCATTGCTCTATATTTCTAGTTTATCCTAGAGATGCTCCCAGATTCCAGTCGTCTTTCCCAGTACTGTCTCCCTCCATCCTATCCCACTGGATCCCTCCTGTTTATATCCCCATTCCCCCTTCCAGGCCCCTCCCCATGTCCACTGGCAATGTCCATTCTATTTCACTGTGAGATTCATGCATTACCCATCTCCCCTCACCTTGACCCCTCCTTATTACTTAGTTTCTCTGGGTCTGTGGGTTGTAGAATGATTCTCCTTTGCTTTACAGCTAATATCCACATATGAGTAAGTACATACCATGTTTATCTTTCTGGGTCTGGGTTACCTTACTCTGGATGATCTGTTCTAGTTCCAACCATTTGCTTGCAAATTTCCTAATGTCATTGTTTTTAACAGCTGAGTAGTATTCCATTGTATAATGTGCACATTTTCTTCATCCATTCTTTTGTTGAGTGACATCTGGGTTGTTTCCAGTTTCTGGCTATTATGAATAAAGCTGCTATGAACATAGTTAAACAAATGTCCTTGTGGTATGGTGGTGATTCTTTTGGGTATATGTCCAAGAGTTGTATAGCTGTGTCTTGAGGTATATGGATTCCAAATTTTCTGAGAAATTGTCATCTTGATTTCCAAAGTGGCTGTACAAGTTTGCACTCCCCTTAGCAGTGGAAGAGTGTTCCTACTGTTCCACATTCTTTCCAGCATGAGCTGTCACTTGTGTTTTTGATGTTAGGCATTCTGACAGGTGTAAGATGGAATCTCGGTATAATTTAGACTCCTAGCAATGGGGGATGTGGAGCCTGAACTGGCCATCTCCTGTCACAAGGCAAAACTTCCAGTGGAGGGATTGGGACACCAATGCAGCCACAAACCCTTCAGCCCACAATCTGTCCTGCCTCAAGATGTGCTGGGGTAAAGATAACACAGAAATTGTTGGAGCAACCAACAAATGACTGGCCCAGCTTGAGACCATACCATGAAAGGCAGCCCTTCCCTGAGTGCCAAGATCCAGAGGCGGGATATCACACAGACCTAGAATACAACCAAATATGACTGGCAAAATAAAGTAAATGAAATGATTGCTAATGATATCCTGTTATTGTAATAGATTGCTGTCTAGCCCAACTGTCACCAGAGAGGCTTCACCCAGCAATTGGTGGGAACAGATACAAAGACTCACACCCAAGCATTAGGCAGAACTCAGAGAATCCTATAGAAGAGGGGGAGGAAAGATTGTAGAAACAGATGAATCAAGGACACCACAAGGAAACCCACAGAGCCAACCGAACTGGGCTCATAGTGGCTCACAGAGACTGAACCGACAACCAGGGAACCTGCACGAGACTGACCTCAGAACCCCAGCACATATGTTGCAGTTGTGTAACATGGTCTTCGGGTGCAATTCCTAACAGTGAGAGCAGGGGCTGTCTCTGACTCTGATGCCTGCTTTTGGGCCCCATTCCTCCTACTGGATTGCCACATCCAGCCTTAATAGAAGAGGAGGAGCCTTGTCTCATCACAACTTGATATTCCTTGCCTGGCTGATATCCATAGGAGGTCTGTCTGTATCTGAAGAGAAACAGTGGAGAAAGAGGGTGGGATAGGTGGAGGGGAGGTAGCTGGGGGAGGAATTGAGAAGAGAGGAGCAGAAACTTTTGTTATGATGCAAAACCAAAACATAAAAAACAAAAAAGCACATCTAAAACTTAAAAACACAACCAACCAAACAAACAAAAAACCAAGCAAATGTCAAATACTATATTGGATAGAAAAAAACTAAACTATACAGTGATGGTACATAGGTTTCTCTTTAATAATGAGGAGTATTGTAGACACAAGATTATATGGAATATAATAGATAGAAGCAAAGGCTGTGGAAGAAGTTGCAGAAAGCTTTGAAAGATAAGGCAGCCAAAATGAAAAGCCAATTAGATTTGATGAAAATTTGCAAGCCTTTTAAAGTAAAATTCTTACCGGTAAGCTTTACAAAGTTTGTAACCCCATCCTGATTGATTTATAATAAAAAAGTAATGGTCCATTCCTGTCTAGATTATAGGAGTACCTGTTGTTCAGCAATTTAGGAAGAATTGATAGATCATTTCTTTTCTTTTCTTTTTTTTTTTTTACATTATTTGGGTGAAGGTTGTGGAAACAGAGTCTCACATAGCTGGGGCTGGCCTTGAACTTCTAGGATTAGCGTAAAGAGTAAGATAACATGCAAAGGTAATTGTACATTTCAACATGATAATGAGTTTGGAAACCATGTTTAGAACATGTAGGTTGAAGATCATTATTTGGAGTTTGAATTGTTGGTTATTAATGTAAATCAACACACAGACTTGAAACTGCATCATTGCCAATACATACTTCACATACTCATGTTCCTCTATGTGCACATATGTGTAAACATAAACAGTAGCACTTCATAGTCATTGACTGAGTTTTAATATGTTTCTTGTGATCCCATTCATACTCAACTTTTCATTTAAATTTAAGAAGTTTAAGAAAGGTATAGATTGTTTTAATGTTGATTTCTTTAATAATATAAGTTAATGACAACATATTCTTGAGTCTATAGCTATTCTGGAATTGCTCTGTTCAGGTCCCATTTTTTAAAGAAAAGTAAAGTCGTGCTCATTTAACTATTCTTAGAAGGTAGGCTCTGGATAACAGATTATCTAATGAATTCTGGGCTGTCTAGGTAAACATAATATATTGGTTACTTTCCTGTAGCTGTTATGATATATCAAGACAAGAAGCAAATAATGTAACTCGGAGCTGATTTGCACTGAGGTACCAGAGGATAAGAGTCAAAAGAAGTGGGTGGTACAGAAGCAACCAGCAGGCCTGAGCACAGGAAGGGGAAACTGAGATGTCTGCAAGTGCTAAGCAGAGAGAGCAAACTGGGAGGAGGGGAAAACATTAAACTCTCAGATCCCACGTCAATGACACAACTTCTCCTACAAAGCCACGCCTCCTGAACTTTCCTGAACATCATCAACTAGAGATCCGGTATTCAAGTGTTGGAGCCTATGTGGAACATATTTATTGAGAACAGTGCACACTCAGTTAAGCAAGTACAGAAAAACCACCAAACTAGACTACTCCATAGGTGAAGCCTTGTTTATTGGCATGCTAACTTCTAGCCTGTCTCACAGGAATAAAAAGCAACAGTTCATTGGGAAAGCAAGTGGATCTTACATGAGAGTTAGGCAGGGATTTGGAGCTGATTCTGGCTTTTTGAGTTTACTAGATGCACTTTACCCATGGCAGTTGTCTATCATGGGTGGAGAAGGGAAGTAGTGACTTTCCTGGAAAATTGAAACCCACACTACAGGGCTTATAAGGAGTGCTGAGTTTAGGTTTCTGTTCACTCAGTAAGAATTCTTCTCCTTACCTGGTAAGAATCCAGCCTCTATTGGGCCTGGTCCACCATCTTAGGACATTGAGATACAGCACCAGCATTTTGCCGCTAGCATTGTAACCTAACATTCCAGCCTTTTGTTGGCAATCAAGTGTGATGGCAATCCTCCTCTGGCTACTTCCTGCTAAGTGGAGGTGTCAGGAAAAAAGGTGGGGAGGGATCTGGAGTATTGATCCAAACAGGGGCTCAAGCTGACAAGAAATGGTAGCACACCTTAGGAAATTCTGTCAGAAGCATCTGGTTTACTGAGCTTGGGTTATGTAATTAATTCTCTCCTGAAATAACCTGAAGAGACAGGCAACAATTATAATTATAAGAAGAATGAGTATTAGTGGACCAAAGATATGCAAGAGCCAGGGACCCAAGAGGGAGTACAAGGGAACCCACATTGGAGTCAGCCTCTGGAGTCTATAGTTTGTAAGCCAGTTCATGTAAGTTTTTTGTCCTGTCTTCCACTTGGCCAGACTGATTTATATAGTAGCAAATTCTTCATTGAGGAAGAAACAAATGCTTCTGTTTTCAGTGGTCAGCAAGTCCTGGGCCCTCCAGTTTTGTAGGACCAGCAGGGCTAGGGAGGTGAACTGGTTTTGGAGTAGTTTCAAGGTCAAGGTTGATTACTGGATGGTATCTGCCAGCTGGGTAGAGATCTGCTGAGACAGATACAAAATATGACCAAATTTGCCCATAGCTAAACTCATAGCAGCCACTGAGGTCACCTGGCTAACTACAATCACGATTGGGAAAGCCACTGCCTGCTGGTTTCTGTATGTGACTTGGAGGAGAGAATAAAATTCTCTCTTGGTGTATAGGGTGAGTTGAAGAATCAGTAGAGTGGAGAAGCAGGGGGCTAGCTGGAATTAACTGTCTAGAAAAACCCTAAGAACTAATTAATATGACATGAAATTACCAATGTGAAATATGGAAGAATATGTTCTTCCTCTTCATGAAAATTAAAAACTTTAGAAATGTTTCATTTAGCATATAGATTACAAAAGAAAAACTTTCCTGAATGTATAACATTATTCTGCCAGAGTTCCAGACAAAATTAGAAGTCACCTTTATGAAGGTAATCAAAAGTTCTAAGATATTTATGTACTTCCTGAGGTTGTAGTGTCAGAAAAAGAATTTGCTTAAAAAATGGAAGTATCCAGTAGTATACCTTACTACTAAAACTATGTATAACTACACACACATGCACACATGAGCGAGCATATGCACACACACACACACACACACACACACACACACACACACACACATTATTTAGAAGGGAAAAAGGCAATCTCTTTTTGAAACCAAGCAGTTTAGGGAATTAGCAAGTAGACAAATCTGTCAGTTCTGTTGTTCTGTTTTGGATGAAGTATTTACTTCAAAGAAATATTTATATAGGCTGAGGCTAATATATATTTAGCAGTACAAGCATTTTCCTTTAGATTACCATATATATATACATATATATAATGTAATCAACCTACATATAAGGTAATATAATCTTTAATATATATTTATGTATAGACAGATCTACTAATTACAAACTATTTTTTTTTATTTTTTAAAGGAAGTGAATAAATGAGATGAAAGAAATCAATACTATTCTTATACATTCAGAAAGAAGAATATTTTACATTTAAAATAATTTCCATTCATAATGTCTTTGATCAACTATGTCTACTTTGGACTTAAGAATTACATTTCATTCATTTGTTTGAAACATTGAAAATAAAGTGTGCTCTTAATCTCAAATAAAAATCAAACCAAAACTACTCATAGGCCAGGCTCCAAGTATGTTGAGATTACAATTCTGTTTAGCAGGTGGTGGGTGCCTCTTACCAGGCAATGCTAATATTTCATCTCTCGTTTATCCAAGCAAAAAGTCAATGTTTGTCTTAATTGGTGTTCTATTGCTGTGATGAAACACCATGACCAAGGCAACCATCATAAATGAAAGCACTTAACTGGGACCTTGCTTGTAGTTTCATAGGCTTAATCCATTATCATTATGGCAGGGGAGCATGGTACCATTCAGGCAGGCATGGTGCTGGAAAAGTACTTGAGAGCTACGTCCTGATCCACAAGCAAAGAGAAAGAGATAGACCTGGTCTAGCATGGGCTTTTGAAACCTCAATGCCCACCTCCAAATGACAAATTTCTTCCAACAAGGCCGCATCTCCTAAGTCTGCTCAAACAGTTCCTTCCCCTGGTGAGTAAATATCCAAATATGTGAGCCACCATACTGTCTAATATTAAACTATTAGTCTACTGAAATCAAAGGCAATGATTAGGTTTGCCTCTTTGAAAAGAGTATCAGCTTTTAAATCCAGATGGAGAACCAAAAAGATTGTATCTGTCAAAAATTCTCTGTGTTTTCTTTCACATGACTCATAATTTAGTTACTTGATATAAAATAAGAAAATACACTCAAGTTGTATTTTAAAAAAAAAAAGCTGAATAAGAGTGTTGGTCCTTAAAGGGTAGCTTGCTAACAAAAGTTCCAGCAGGAGTGGGATGCAAGGAAAGGAAAAGCATAATTCTGTCATGATACCTTTTTCCAATAACAAGGGTGGGCAAGTAGGTGTAATGAGGAAGGAGTACAGGATCAGCCTATCCTAGAGGGATCAGAGGAGAGAACCAGTCCTGGGCTGGAGAGCCTACCATCAACATCTATCACAGAGATCAGCCAAAGATAAACTTTACTAAAGTAAGCAGCAAGTATGGACCAAGTAGCCTCTATCTCGATTAAAAAATGAAAGAGACTTACCTGCTACCTGGCAATCACCCTAGGCTCCTCTGTGGCAATACTGATGGTTTTGTAGGCGCCAATGTCTCAGGTCTGCATCAGTCTTCAGTGCCAGGCCCAGAAGATCTAAACAGTATTCCTGTGGAGGTGGAACTTGGGGGGTTGACTTGTTTGGCAAGGTGAAGAAAGGCAGTTGACCCTCCAGTGTCCCAGCAGGTGAGATGAAGGCACTTCTTCACCAGTGACTGGTGTCTCCACAGTTGAAGAAGACTGCAGGTGGAGTCCATTGTTGCTCCTTTTTCTTCAGGGATGGCCTCAAGTCTGCTGCCAGAGGTGCTATTTCTATAAACCACAGGAAGCCTTAAACAGTCCTTCCCTGCTCTTCCCTTCCATTAAACACTGTAAAGGCCATGTTCAGCCGGTCTGTATGAGGGGGTTGAGGGCTGTTATCAAGTCTTTTAAAGCTTTTTTTTTTCTTTTTTTTTCTATCTGGGGCTGACTTGGGATAGCAAGCGAGAACTGAGGACAATCATGCCCACTTGAGAACTAGCATCCAGCTTGATATACTGAAGGAGCACCTCTGTGTCGGGCCAGGAACTCAACAGGATATTCATCTGGCCTCTAGATGGCTCCTCTCAGTTTGTCAAAATTTACAGTCATATAGAACACCTTTTGGAGGCCAACCAGGAGGTAATTAAACTTTTTTCTTGGGCCTCCCTGCCGGGGGACTGATGTTCATCATTAATCTAATATTTCCAGTGAGGGATATATCTGTGGAATTGATGCAACCCCTATCAGATAGACATGACCTGTGCTTTGAACAAGGGGAACATTCATCCATTGTTAGTGGGACTACAAACTTGTACAGCCATTATAGAAATTATTGTGGTGGTTCCTCAGGAAGATGAGAATTAATCTACCTCAAGATCCAGGTATATTATTCTTGAGCATATATCAAAAAGATGCTTCATTTTGCTATAGAGACACCTGCTCAATTGTGTTCATTGCTGCTCATTCATAATATCCAGAAATTGAAAATTTCCTAGATATATGTCAACAGAGGAATGAATAAAGAAAATGTGGTACATTTATACAATAGAATATTACATAGCCAATAAAAAATGAAATCATAACTTTGGGAGTGAAATGGATGAAACTAGAGAAAATTATGTAGGGTGAGGTAATCCAGACCCAGAAAGGAAAATATGCTATGCATTTGCTTATATGTGGACATTAGTTGTTAAGTCAGTGAAAACCAAGCTACAAACCATATAACCACAGAGGATATGTATGGAATAAGGTAGTAGAGGGGAACTAGATCTCCCTAGGACACAGAAATAGCACAGATATTTATGGATAGATGTGAGGGAGATGTTGTAATTAGAAGATCAAACACAGGGAGGGAGAAAGAGGGGGACAAATGGGGGAAATATGGTGAGAGACAGATAAAATTAAAGGCCATTTGAGAAGTAGCTTGGAAACCTAATAAAGTACAAGCTTCCTTAAATATACACATGTATGAAGGTTATCTAAGTGAAGTTGGCAATAATGGAGGAGACAGAGCTCCCACTGCCCATGTTTTTTTTTTTTTTCATGAACTGAAGCTGCAAGTATGTCCAAAGTGATCTCATGGGAACCCCCAAACAACCCAGGCTGTTGCCAAGACTATGAGTTATTCGCCACAAGCTTAATACTCCAACAATGAAAATTTGCTTTGTTTCTATTCCAGATGTACAACTTATATGTATAAAAACCAGTGTTTGATTAATATATGCAACCACATATATTTAGACACGTCTATTATTATTGTGAGAGCCAAAGTTACACATTAAATTTTAACTACTATGCCTAAGACACGATGGAACAATAATGCCTCTGATCTGCAAGTCTCTTGCTCAGCAGATAGTTCCTGAAATCCTGAAAGCTATTGTTTACAGGAGATAAGAAGACACATGTTTTCACTCTGCCAAACAAGTTTGTTTAACCCTACACCAGATGCGCTTGATCACATGTGAGTGGGAGGTACATGGGCAGGAAATATGTATGCTTGTTCCTGATTAGACCTCATGGGGAATACTTAAGCCCCTGCAAACCATGACTTGGGACCATTTTCTGGGAAAGCAGAGATGGACCTGCACAGAGAATCCATCCACCTGGCTACTATTTAATTAAAGTTTTCTTCAAAATTGACTTTAAGCTGTGGTAGGGGCCTTATTCCTCAACAGTGGGATTAACATTGTGTCACTACAATCAAGATAATAAAAATAGCCATTACCTTTAAAATCTTTCTTGAGTATCCCGTGGTTGTTTTCTGCTATGGATACAGCATTAAGACCTACTGATAAAATTAAATCCTCAATCCTTATTGTCATCTAAAGGCCTGTGCTACACAAGAGACCTCTGGAATTCATCTTCTATAATGTTAACTTTACATTTATTTAAAAATATTTCTTCTTCCCTTGGTCAACACTATAATATTTTCTACTTCTCCATCTTTGACTATTATAGATTCCTTATATAAGAGATTTGTGCGGTGAATGTCTTTCTGTGATTGGTATGTTTTACATACTATAATGTATTCAGACCCACAATTTTCCTGCATATGATAAAATGTCCCTCTTTTGTATAGCTGAGTAATACTCTTGGTATTTATATCCAGCATTATCTAATCTGTTGGTGGACATTTGAGTTGTTCCATATCTTAGTCATGCATGTAATGCTGCAATCACTATGAGATTTATTTATTTATTTCAGATGCTTAGGGCAAATTGTTCTAGTTCCATTTTCTATTGCGGTGATAAAACACTCTGACCAAAAGAAACTGAAGAGAAAAAGGCTTTAATAGGTTGCACTTCTAGGTCAAAGTCTATCACTGAGGAAAGGTAGGCCAGGAACTTCAGCAGGAACTGAAGAGACAATAAAGAAATGCTGCTTACAGGCTTGCTCATTAGCTTGTATATAGCTAGCTTTCTTATGCATCCCAGGCAAACTTGCCTAGAGATGGTACCACCTACAGTGGTGGGCTGGGACTTCCTAAATCTGTTAGTGTTCATGATAATGCCTCACAAATATGTCCACAGTTCATTCTAATCATGACAACTCTTCAGTTGAGAGTCTCTCTTCCTAATAGACTTTAGGTTATGTTAACTAAAAATAAAAACTATTGTGAACACAAGTGTAGGTTCTTTGGACATGTAACTAGAAATGGAATAGTGTGTGTTCATTGTCGTTGACTGAATACAAGACCTCATCCATGCCAGACTAGGGAAGCTCATTAGCCCTGAATATAGCTCTAGCCTCAGAGGGTTGCTGTATTTTAACCTTTGATGAACCTTCCTAGGGTTTTACCAAATGGTAACACCATTTTACAATCCAACCAACAGGACGCAAGAGTCTTAATTTTCCCATGAACTTACTAAAACTTGTCTTGTTTTGCATAGGTGTGATTCAGGATTACATTTTGCTATTATTTTGGCTATTTCTATGTCTTCTTTAGAGTAATACCTATTCAAATCCTTTGCCTAGTCTTTGTTTATGTTACTGATATATAGGAGTTCCAAATTTATATTTGAAAAAAATAACCCCTTTACATATATACGGCATACACTGCCTCATATTCTGTAGTTTTATTTAAAATGAGATTACATTATTTTCAGTATAAAAGCCAATATGTATGTGTACCATGCACATGTCTGGTACACATATTTTACATACCATGCCTGATACACATATTTTACATACCAACCATAGTTTCCACTCCCTCCTCTCCTCTTGTTCCCTCTCCTCACCTCTCATCTATCACCCGCCCCATCTATTCTTCCTCCATTCAGAATGTAGCAGGCCTTCCATGGGTATCAACAAAGCATGGCATATCAAGTTGAGGCAGGACCAAGCTCTTTTCCATGCATCAAGTCTGGGTGAGTGTGTGAGCCCGTTTTCATGTTCCTCGTGGCTTTACCCAGCAGGTCTGCATAGAGAGGATGATTAGGACCACGGGCCTGAGTGCAGGTGCCTGAGATGGTCTGCACTTGGCTGTGCTGGGGGGAGGTCTTTTGCCCCACCCCTTGGTGTCTCTATAAACACCCTGGGGCAGAGACAGTCAGGGCCGGTTGGAAAAGGTTCAATGCCCTCTCAAGGCTATCCTTTATTTTCTATCTGTTTATCTCTGCAATATTCTCCGCAATATAAATCCTTCTATCTAATATTGCCTGCTGCTCACACTCAAGAAAACTCTGAGGAGTGGGGTTGGTGGGTAAATGCCCCACAGGTGAGGCATCCAGCATGGGGAACAGGTTCCCAAAAGCCAGCTCAGGTGTCAGGGACAAGTCCTGATCCCATTGCTCTAGGCCCCACACACAGACTAGGCTGCACAACTGCCATCCTCAATCAGAAGGCCTAGGTTGGTCCCATGTAGGCTCCCAACTGTTGGTCCAGAGTTCATGAGCTCTCACTAGCTCAGGTCAACTGTCTCTGTGGTTTACCCTGTCATGATCTTGACCACCCTTTTTCATCCAATCCCTCCTCCCTCTCTCTCTTCAACTGGACTCACAGAGCTTGGCCCAGTGCTTGGCTGTGAGTCTCTGCATCTGCTTCCATCAGTTACTGAGTGAAGGTTCTCTGATGACAATTAGGGTGGTCATCAATCTGATTACAGGAGAAGGCCAGTTCAAGCACTCTCTCCACTATTGCTAGGAGTCTTAGCTTGGGTCTTCCTTGTGGATTCCTGGGAGTTTTCCTGGTACCAAGTTTCTCTCTAATCCCACAATGACCCCTATTCAAGATATTTCTTTTATTACTCTCCCTGTCCATCCTGTTCCCAACCCGACCAACCTAATCCCCCATGTTATGACCCTTTCCACCCCCTCCCCTCCATTCTTACCCCCAGTTTACTGAGGGGATTTTATCTATTTTCCTTCCCCTGAGAAATCCACGTGTTTTCATTTTGGATCTTCCTTGTTTCCTAGCTTTCCTGGGGCTGTGGAAAAGCTTCTGTAAGGCAAAGGACACTGTCAATAAGACAAAAACAGTAGTCTACAGAATGGGAAAATATCTTCACCAACCCCACATATGAGAGAGGGCTGATCTCCAAAATATATGAAGAATTCAAGAAACTAGACATCAACATACAAAATAACCCAATTAAAAATGGGCTACAGATGTAAACACAGAGTTCTCAACAGAAGAATCTTAATTGGCTGAGATACACTTAAAGAATTGTTCAACATCCTTAGTCATCAAGGAAATGCAAATCAAAATGACTCTGAAATATTATCTCACACCTGTCAGAATGGCTAAGATCAAAAATCATAATGACAGCCTATATTGGAGAAGATGTGGAGTAAGGGGAACACTCCTCTACTGCTGGTGGGAGTGCAAACTTGTACAGTCACTTTGGAAATCAATATGGTAGTTTCTCAGAAAACTGGGAATCAAGACCCAGCTATATCACTCTTGGGCATATACCCAAAGGATGGTCAATCATACCACAAGGACACCTGCTAAACTATGTTCATAGCAGCTTTATTTGTAATAACCAGTACCTAGAAACAACCAAAATGCCCCTCAACTGAAGAATGGATAAAGAAAATGTGGTAATTTACACAATGCTGTATTACTTAGTGGTAAAAAGAAACAATGACATTATGAAATATGCATGCAAATGGATGGAACTAGAAAAACATTACCCTGAGTGAGGTAACCCAGACCCAGACAGACAAACGCATGTACTCACTCATAAGTGGATATTTGCTGTAAAGTAAAGGGTAAGAACAAGTATTCTTAACAGTGGAGCCATTTCTCCAGTCCCAATCTTGAAATTTTAACAATCTGCATGTTCTTTTATTTTTTTCATTGTGGGTTTTAAAATTTTATGATTGATTCTGTAAGGAAATAATTGACTTTCATGAATAAGTCAGCAGCAAGTCCTTGAAATATATCTTCCTTTTCCTCTATATAAAATAGAGAAGCAAAATTTTCAGAGGAAGAAACAAAGATAAATAAATCTAGAAAAATTCATCTCTCACACTCAACTTCCATACACATAGCTCTATATTTAGAAAGGAAATTATATCAATTTCATTACTCATGGAGAAAAGTGAAGCATTTTGATTTACCAACTTAAGAGTTTTATAAATGTTCTTTTGAGGCAATATCTTTAAACAGCAATATAGTTATGACAGGTTATATTACTGTGTTTAGCATGTTTCTAGGAGTTTTTAAGTTTTATAGGCTTTCTGCCTTTCAGAAGAATCTGAGCTAGATTTCTCAGATATGAAGTAAATACATTTTTTACTGTCTTCTGGAGAGTGTGGTGTCACTCAATCATTGGTGGCAAATTTCCTTTTTTCTGGCAAGAAAATATGAAAGGTAAGGTGGTTTCCAAAGATTTATTTCTCTCTAGAAGAATTTAAATTAATCAATCTGTGAACAAATAGATATTTGATAGATTGAAAGGAATATTCAGATAATTTATATCTCAGAATTTGGTAATTAAAGGAACAACATTAAACTAATGTGTTAATGAGTAAATAACAGCTTTTGCATGCCTTAGTGAGCACAGAATTATCATTAGTTTCTGTTTCTGATATGAAATCTGCAGATGGTTAATTACTATTAATACAGAAGTATTTACTATAATAAAACTATTATTTTGAATTGTGTAATTTTCTTTCCATATTGCTACAGTCACAGTATTTGGAAATGAGACTATTGTTAAAATAGTCACAGACATATTTGTACAAACTAATTTTTTTTCTGATCTTTTCACCATTTAATGATCCACTTCTTTTTCTTAAAAAATTACCAAAATATAGAGCAATCTGGTATTATTTCACACAATTCTTACTTCACACTCTCATTCCTAGAAGGCAAGGCCATCTTAATGTTCCCTAACTGACCATGGCTTGTCTCAATGCAAAGGACAATGTTATTTCTATTAAAGTTTACTTGGCACTGATCATGGGTCATAACTCTTGTTAAATGCTGAAGAATTTACATACAATATAAGAATAGATTTGCTTTATAGTAGCTTACTATCTGGATTCAACACATACAGAACCTTTCAAATAAATTCTATGTGGACCAGTTGTAAGTCTGTGTTAATCATCATCTATTGCAAAAAATACACTTCTTTGACAAGGTTGAGAGATGCATTAATCTATGGATGTAAAGACAAGAACTTAGGGCACAGTTTAATAATATGTCAATTTAATAGAATGAGTAGTATTATATTCATTCCTGGGGCCATTGCATAGCCAACCACAGGTTTTAGGCCCGGTTCAGTACAGCAGACATGCATTTCATTTTGTTGAGCATAATTTAATTAGAAAGAGGTTGGTTATTTCCATTGCATTCATGCCAATATTGCACCAGTGAGGTTAACTAGCCACTGATAATTACAGCTCACAGAATTCACACCTGGATAAGACTGCTTATAATTTTTCTTCTCCATTATTATGAATAGAAACATCTACCACTATGGAAGCTAGTTAACATGAATGAAGAATACAAGCCAGTTCTAGTATGTTTTTCCATGTCCTGTGACTCAAATATGTGGCGTCCTTAGCTGTAAGGTCTTACCATCATGTTACAGAGAGCAAGAAAGAACAAAAGCAGTAGTTATGTAGTTTGTAGGGTGATTGTGAGTCTCCGCTGAACCAATAGCTTCACAAAAGGTAACTCATACCTCTTTGTGGGGTTTATATTTGATAGTGTCTGGTGACTTGGAGGGTAGGTCCTCCCAACCTATTGCCAACAGATATAGGGTAAACTGCATTTATATGTGTAGGCATTTTAAGCAGCTTCTACAGTAGCATGTTTCCATGTGACATTTTCAAAGGTCTTTAGGGCTGTTTTGCCATCCCCACACTCACTCCACTATCCTGCTGTCCTATCATTTATCCATTTTAACTCATTCTGTTCCGTATTTATACCACCTGTGTACCATCCCCACTTTATTGAAATACCTTCTGCATATCGCTTTCTAGTTTAGTATATGTCTACAGAACTTCCAGTTTAAACACATACATCTCAAGTTTAAAATATAGCATCCACATATGGGAGAAAAGAACAGAATCACATGATCATTTTATTA
>CABHPH010149076.1:0-18302 GCA_902168325.1 Peromyscus nudipes | reverse complement strand
ATAAAGGTAAAAGGGGAACGCCGTGTGAGGATGAGGTGTTTACTTTTAATTGGGTATGTTAGTTAGGTGAGCCAAAGGGGACTTTTGATTGCTGGACTTCAAAACTCTGACAGCTGGACCTTGGGAGTCAACCTCAGGAGGAGCGGTTAGCCAAATAAGGGAATAGACCTTGGGGGCTAGCTTTGGGAATGTAATCTAATGGTTTTTAGCAAGGCAGAGGGAATCAGGGAGAAGGGCAAGGCCTACCAGGGCCATGTCTGCCAGGCCTGGGCTGGCTAGGGTCCCTTCCAGGGCTACACAGAGAAATCCTGTCTCAGAGAAGAGAAAAAAAGAAAAGAAGGGAAGGGGAGGGGAGGAGAGAGTGGAAAGGGCGAGCAAGCCAGTAAGCGGTGCTTCTCCATGCTCTCCTCAGTTCTTGCCTCCAGGTTCTTCCCTTGAGTTACTGCCCTGACTTCCCTCAGTGATGAACTGTTTTCTGGAACCCTAGGATGAAATAAACGCTTTCATCCCCAAGCTGCTTTTTGGCCATGGTGTTTATCACAGCAGCAGAAAGCAAACTAAGACAGCTTGGCGATCCGTTTCTGCTTCTCTTGCTCACAGTTCAGCTCTGCTATGCTTAGTGGAAACTGCCAAGTGTCCATTCTCATCACCAAGTCTGCCCCTGGTTTCTTTTACTCTTATTTCTTGGTATGTGTCCTACACTTACCCACCTACCATGTCACAGGCAGCTTGTGTGACACCCCGTGACCCACACTCCATAGGTGGGAAGCCACCATTGCCTGTTTTGCAACGTGGGCTCCTAGAGCACTTGTGTTCAGAGCTCTTCCTCCCCTCCCCAGATGACGTCATATAACCTTCCTGTGAACTCCTAGCACAATCTCTAAAAGAGATGAGCAAAGTCCAGCTGTCTAGTTGGCTTCTGAAAGTGGTTGAAAAGGAGCAAGAGGGATGCGATGGGGGTGTGTGTGAAGCTGTAAGAGTGGAATTGGCTTGTTTCCATTACGTGTGTCTCGACAGCTTTCAGAGACTTTGGTGCAAGTGTCAGACTCTAGGAGATTCCTACACCAGGGATTGCTGTTTACTTTTTGTGCTTTCTTCCCTCTCTGGGAGGCTGTTAAGATAGGGCCTGATTAACGACTCTGAAGCAGTGAGATAAATATGCTTCCTTCTTGGGTTACAGAACTTCAGGTAGAGGACTGTCTGCCCTGCAGTTGGTCACACTGCTGCTGCTTTTTCTTGAGGTATTTAAGGGATGATGACCGAAGAAGACAGGAGCTTGTTAAGGGAAACAACAAACACCTGGTTTGGGATCGTCTAGCTTGGACTTAATATCATTGGCAATTTCACATCTTTATTTTTGTTCAGAAGCTGTTAATTATTTGATATATAAATATATATGTATGGCTTTTCAAGACAGGCTTTCTCTGTATAACAGCCCTGACTATTCTGGAACTTGGTTTGTAGACCAGGCTGGCCTCGAACTCAAGAGAGCCAACTATCTCTGCCTCCTGAGTGCTGGGATTAAAGGTATGCACCACCATGCCTGGCTGTACTTTCTACTTAACTTACTCAGTTGGAATTTCCTCTGGCTTTGTGAATTCATCCTTATAAAGAAGTTGATACTTGAAGTAAATGCTGCTAGCACTCACTTGAAGGCCAGGTTTGCAGATAGCTAAAGCAAGGGGCGTGGTGGTGGGGGGACTAAACACTGGGTTACAGGCTCTTACTTGAAATAGAAAAGAAACCCTAGCTTTGCAGATGCCACTGTCCCCTGTCACCACTTGCTGCAGCCATGGTCAACCCCACTGTATTCTTCGACATCTTGGCCGATGGCAAGCCCTTGGACCACATCTCCTTTGAGTTATTTGCAGACAAAGTTCCAAAGACAGCAGAAAACTTCCATGCTCTGAGCACTGGAAAGAAAGAATTTGGATATAAGGGTTCCCCCTTTCATAGAATTATTCCAGGACTCACGTGCCGGGGTGGTGACTTCACACGCCATAATGGCACTGGCGGCAGATGCATCTACAGAGAGAAATTTGAGGATGAGGACTTCATCCTGAAGCAAACGGGTCCATGGCAAATGCTGGACCAAACACAAATGGTTCCCAGTTTTTTATCTGCACTGCCAAGACTGAGTGGTTGGATGGCAAACATGTGGTCTTTGGGAAGGTGAAAGAAGGCATGGACATTGTGGAAGCCATGGAGTGCTTTGGGTCCAGGGATGGCAAGACCAGCAAGAAGATCACCATTTCTGGCTGTGGACAATTCTCATTCTTTTGACTTGCGGGCTTCTTACCCACCAGACCATTCCTTCTGTAGCTCTGGAGAGCACCTCCACTCCATCTGCTCGTAATACCCTGTAATCTCTGCTCTCACTGAAGTTCTTAGGGTTCCAGATTCTCCTCATTCTTCTCCAAGTCTAGTTGGATTGCAGAGTTAAGTTTATGATAATGAATAAAAACTAAGTAAGAAAAGAAAAAAAAAAGAAACTCTAAGGTGAAGAAAACCCAAACCTTTCTTTTTGTTGTTTCTATTTTTAATTGTGTGTGTGTGTGTGTGTCTAAGTGTGGGTTTGTATGCATGAGTTAATGCCAGTGGAGGATAGAAGAGGGCATCTGAACCATATGCCCTGGACATGGAGTTATAGGCAGGTGTGACCCACCCTGCATAGGTGCTGGGAACCAAACTAGTGTCCTCTGCAAGAACACTATGCTCTTAATCACTGGGCGATCTCTCCAGCCACTAAACCTTTCTTAACCTCTGTATAAACAATCTCAAAACAAGTGGCCAGAGCTACTCACAGTGGGCTTCACTGTGCTCAGCTAGATAGCTTCCAAATATGACTCCCTGACTCTCTCAGAGATTCCAGAACCTCCTAATATCTCATATAAGCTCCCAGTCTGTTTCAGCTTGGACTTCTGCAGAATAGAAATCTCATAAATCCAGAGGACTTGACAGCATAAACATGGTAATACCTCCCCATATTAAAGGCCTCTGGAAAGGTCCACTGTGCTAATTGAGGATGTTTAGTGTCCTGCTATCAGAGTACCCAGCATTCTATTCCTGAAGGTTTCTTCTGTCTCTTCAGGGGAGATTTCTATCTCTAAGACTGCTATATCCTGGATGCCTGAATAAAATCTTCCAGAAGTAGCTTTACACATGATGGAAGGGCTCAACTGAGTTTGACAATCTTGCCTTACAAATGATTGGTAGGACCTGTAGGAATTTCTTGGTGTGTGAGACAGAGGTCTGCAGATGCTGTTTCAGTGGCCCCTGCAAACAGTCTCTAACAAATATACCACCAAGAGTTTTCCTCCTTCTTTTAGAAATCTAGCACGGCGGGAGGGGGGGGGAGGTGTGTGGGAGGTGGGGAGACGACAAGAATCAGTTAGTTGAGTGGTCTCATTCATTTGGGTTCTGGTTAAAGTCAGAGAAGGTCCTGATCTCAGTGCTTTACCCATGGGAAGACCTGTAAGGCCTCCTACAAAATAGCAATGCCATTATTAAAGGGGGCTGTCAGGAAAGCCATTTTCTAAGCGGAGATGTGAAGCTTGAGATGTAGGTGTGCTCATAGTGAGCTGGAATTTTATACAAATCCAGTCGTGTGGGTGTAATAGCATGCCTGCTGGGTAGAAATTTTTATGAAGAGACGAACGCAGAGGACTGATGGGATGGATGGCTCAGTGCATAAAGGCTCCTGTCATCAAGACCTGATGACACCAGTTCAATCCTCAGATCCCATGTGATGGAAAGAGAGAACTGACTTCAACAAGTTGGCTCCTGACCTCCACACATGTGCCATGGCATGCGCAAGCCCCCTCCCCATCACATACACACCCAAAGCTAATGAATACATGTAATGACAGTTAAAATAAATCATTTTTAAAAAGCAATGAACATAGAAAATCAGTTCAGAGCCAGAATTCTCTAAGAGGCATATCTTGACATAAGAAAAGATACAATTAACTTTTGAACAAAAACTTCTGTGGTTCAGGGTTGGTAAAGTGTTTGCTGTACAAGCCTGAGGACCTGAGTTCGATGCCCAGCACTGGTCTGAAAAAGCTGGATGAGTTGCCAGGTATTTGTAATCTCAACACTGGAGGGCAGAGATAGGACTGCCTGACCTCCAGCTTGAGGGGATTGGCAAATACCAGATCCCCACGAGAGATCTTGTGAAAGGCATCTGAGATGCAACACAAGAGGTTAACTTCTGGCCTCTATCTGTGCATACATAACTCATTCACACCCAAATCTTCCAAAACTAAGATTCTGTGAGTCCATCCATGAGACCATACAACGTCCACAAAGGGACAAAATGGTTAAGACTGGAAATCTTGTTACAGTGGACTATGGTGGTCCTGATCAATGGGGCAGTGACAGAAGACAGCAGTCAGGTTCCAAAGAGAAAGTCACCACCGCAGAGAGCAGAGTCTGGCAGTGATCCGAACTCCATGAAACAACCTCAACTCAAGGTAAATAACTGGACTTGGTACACTTGAGCCTGCATTCCTAAGACTCATAGGTACCATGTCAGAAACTAACCATCATTCTTACTACGGTGAAGAGTTTAGGCATACCATGGTTTCGTTTCTGTACTAGTAAATTAATTATAATGGTTGACATGAAGGATATATTTAGGAGGAACAAACAGAGAAAGAGAGGATAAAATATGTTGTCCTAGTCAGGATTTCTATTGCTGCAACAAAACACCATGACCAAAAAGCAAGTTGGGGACAAAAGGGTTTATCCAGCTCATCCTTCCACGTTGTTGCTCATCACCAAAGGAAGTCAGGACAGAAACTCAAGCAGGAAAGGAATCTGGAGACAGGAGCTGATGCAGAGGCCATGGAGGAGTGTTGCTTATTGGCTTGCTTCACATGGCTTACTCAGCCTGCTTTTTTTTTTTTCAATTTAGCAAGAGCGTTTATTGTTTCCAACAGTTGGGGTGGCAAATAGCAACCCCAAAGTGGAGGTGGGGGTTGTAAGCTCCTTTTAAGCAGAGTTGGGGGAATTCCAGGGAGGAGGAATTAATCTGGTCTCAGTCTGCTTTCCAATAGAACCCAGGACTACCAGTCCAGAGATGGCACCACCTACAATGGGCTGGACCCTCTCCTGTTAATGACTAATTGAAAAAATGCCTTACATTTGGATCTCATGGAGGTAGTTCCTCAAGTGAGGCTCCTTCCTCTATTGTGGCTCCTTCCTCTCTGATGACTCTAGCTTGTGTCAAGTTGATACACAAAACCAGCCAGTACAGAGGTGAAGGAGATGTTGTGACGGTTCAGAGAGGAAAAGAGGAGGGCTGGATGTGACAGTGATGGAGACTCAAGGAGCAGGAAGTGAACATATCCTAACGTGGTAATTGATCAGCTCCTGGGGAGCAGTGGTTTATTTGTTTGCTATTTGTGTTATTACTATCATAAATGGCAAGGGTTAGATCAAGTGGCCAATTATTATTCCCTCCTCGGTGCCACTTGTTCCAGCTGTTGGTGTCTAAAAAGAAAATTATGAAGATGGAGCCTCGATTAGCTTCACTGCCTCTCAGAATGACTGTGGTTATCATTCTGAGTTTATCGAGTGGAGTCATTGTTTTAATTTGCATTAAGTGGCTTTTGGCTATGCAAAGATCCAATTACATTAAAAGCTAGATACCAATTGGTATAGGAAAACAATTATCTAGAGATGGCTATGACATTAAAAAGAACAAATGTCTGACTGAGAGTTTGCCAAAATTTCCATTGCGTTAATTCTGACTGCCAAAGAACCAGGGAGGGGGTACATAAAAAATAATAAATATAGACAGCCTTGGCCAAATGATATATCCATAGATTAAAAGACTAGAGGACATCTCTCTTTGTTTTATTTTGTTTTTAAGCTACAATGCTCCAAATTAGAAAAAAAAACTTTAAAAAAAAACCCAAGAAGCACTAGTACTATCCATTATAATAATGTGCTGTATTTATGTACATGGTAAAAGCAGATAGTACCCCCAACTGTCACCTCTCACTAGGCAGCACCCTATCGGTGACCATCATTAACAGATTGGCGGGGATTTTACCAATGCTCTCCTTAAAGAGATCCTGTTCATGGTATGGGATACATGACAACACATTGTATCCTAGCTTTCTATTCCATCTCTTATAATGTCTTACAAATGTTGATAACTTAGGGCATAGCTTACCAGTTAGTTAAATGCTAGAATTGTGGCTGTCAAGAGATGTGGCCACACACTGAGTCGGCAGGCAGGAGCAATAAAAACAACCACAAAACAGAACAACAGGACAGAATTCTAGGAGCATGTAGAGGGGGCGCAGAAGGCAGATGCCAGCCGGGAAGATGGGAAGGCTTGGCAGCAAAGGCTTGGCAGTCCACTCACTTGGTAGCCCACTTCCGCTGCCCTTACGTCTCCATGCTCACCACATTTGTCCTACCCATTACCGACTCTTTCTTCCAAAGGTCTCCAGCTTTCTCAGTGAGGGTTTCTGTCGTGATGATAAACACCGTGACCAAAAGGCACCTTGTGGGGAGGAAAGAGTTTGTTTCACTCCCACCTTCACATTATCGTCCATCATCAAAGGAAACCAAGGCAGAAACTGAAGCAGAAGCCACAGAGAAAGGCTGCTTACTGGCTTGTTCCTCCCGGCTTTCTCAGTCTGTTTTCTTATAGGACCCAGGACTACCAGCCCAGGGGTAGCACTGCCCCCAGTAGACTGAGTCCTTCCACATCCATCACCAATCAAGAAAACACTTGACAGCCTTGCCCACAGGTCAGTCTGTTGGGATCATTTTCTCAGTTGACGTTCTCTCTTCCCAAATGACCCTAACTTGTGTCAAGTGGACATAAAACTAACTGGCACATCAGGGGACCACTATGTGGTATGACATTTAATGGCTTCTTTTTATTTTACTGTCTTTAATGGTTCTTGGTGTCTGGCATTGCCAGCCAGTCTGCTTCATGAGCCTTCTTTGTGGGCCTGGGTGAAAAGACACTCCAGTTCTTGCCCTGAATTCCACACTGACTCCCCCAGTGAATTGTGGACATTGCGGACATTGCTGATGGCTCTTGTTTTTCCTGTTCCTCTTTGCTGCGCAGTTTCTAGTTCTTGGACACTTGATTCACCTTTAGGGCTTCCACAGTGATCATTATGAGGGGGACTTTGAAATACATAGATATTTAGAGACGCAAATAAATATATGAATCCGGCCCCAGCTTTCTCTTTAGTTTTATCTTTCAATCCCTGCAGCCTGCCTTCTGGATGTGTCCTCTGTGTGCTTCAAATTTAGTGCATTGGTAACTCTTCATTGCCAAGTCACCTGGAAACATGCCTCTGCATGTCTATGAGGATGTTTTCAGAGAGACTATACTGAAGAGGAAAGACGTACTCTGAAAGTGGTGACACCATTCCACCGACTGGGAGCCTGGATTCTGGACTGTGTACAAGGAGAAGGAAGGAGAAAACACTGACCACCTACATTCAGCTCTGCTTCCAGACTTTGGGCACAATGTGACCAGTCGCCTCACATTGCTGTCTTCCCAGCTGTTATGACTGCCCCCAAACTGTTAACCAACACAAACCCTTTCTCACAACAGCGAGAAAGTAGCCGATGTTCATGACATTGCTAAAACGGAACTTATTTTTTCCCCATCGGTTTCCTTAGCTACCTAAGAGAGAACTTTCCAAATATGTTCTCTTCCTGCCTTTTCAGTCCCTTCTTCCAATAGGAAAGTAACTGTAGTTTCCTAAACTACTTGATATCACATGCCTCTATGCTATTAAAACCACACTCTCTTCCCCCAGTCATTCTTTTGGGCCCTAGGTTCCTCTGCCTCACAGGAAACTCTTTTTACTCTGTGCTTCAAAACTGGCCTTGAGTGTGACTTTCCTTAGGAAGTCCTCTTTAGTTGGGTCTGGTTCCCCTCTGCTGTTTCCTAGAAACTCTGCACAGAACTCACCATTTTATAGATAACTGGCTTGTATCCCCACCTGGATTGAGTCTTCAGGAGAGGACTATGGTTTTGATCTCTGCACCTCAAGGCACTACAGGTGGACAGGTGTTTCCAGGCTGTCTTATCCAAAGAGTTGAAAACAGGTCCACAGAGATACTGAAAAGAAGCAAGTATATAGTTACAGAGGGATATACTGTCAAGGTTGACAATGGGCCACACAAATGCAAATATTCAAGGGCCCCAATTATTGTTCCTATTTGGGATGTATTTTTGTGGGGTTCAAGTGAAAGAGGATTGGTTATGAAGTGGGTAGCCTTAGTGGTTCTCTGGTTTGCTTGATAGACTAGGTCATACCATCATTTTTCTACAGCATGTGTCCCTTCCCACAATGTATCTAATTTTAATCATATACATACCCAATTATGCATAGGTATAAGATGGTTAATGGGAGATTCCCCCTAAAATTTTGCACTCCAAAACCAGTTCAGGCCAGATCAGCTCTTCTATTCTTCATAACTGGAAATGTTGAGAATATATTTAATTAGAAACCATCTAAACTTGATTGTTACCAGGAGTGAGGAAGTGTATACTATTGTTTAGAGATAGGAGTGTGTGGCTGTATGCATGGAGTAGTTGAGCAAATTCTGAGATTGGTAAGTGCATTGTTTAGAGAAAGATAGGTGTGCATAGTGCATGCATGTGAAGGTTGTAGGCTTTCAAGTGCTGTATTACAAGGAGAGTGTGTGTATAACCTCAAACTCAGTGAAGGTCTCAGGAAGACTGTCTCCTATGCTTACCTGTCTCATAAGGATTAGCAATGGGCTTACACACAGCAAGTGCCGAACGGGTACTGAATTGCTTTTTCCTCCTGGCTTTTTGGCTTATTTTGTCTTCTTTATTAAGAGATTTAGTTGTGCAATGTTGCCAAGGCTGGCCTCAGATTCCTGGGTTTGAGCAATTTTCCTGCCTCAACTTCGCAGGTGCTACACTTGCAGATGGTACACTATATCCTCATTTAGAAATGTTCAGTGGAAAACTGTTTTTATGGTGTGTGTGTGTGTGTGTGTGTGTGTGTGTGAGTGTATGCATGCATCTGGAGGTCAGAGAACAAACTGGTTCTTACCTCTCATCACATGGATCCTGGGGATCAAACTCGGGTGCTCGGCTTGGGAAGAGTGCTTACTTGCTGAGCCATCTTGCCAGACTCCTCAGGGTTTTGTTTGTTTTGTTTTTTGTTTTAATGATGGTAAACCATGTCAATTTTATGGCCCTAACCCCAACCCTGACTTTTCCTCTTACTTCCAGATTGATGTCTTCCCTTCACAGTATCATATGATGCTTAGCAGGCTTAGCACAGGTGGCTAAGTTCTCAGCAAGGGTCTGGATTCCTTGGCCTACCATCGTCTACCTCAGGGCTCTGTCACTCATCCATCTGCCCACAGCACAAACATCAGAAGCATCCTTAATTTGTCTTTTTATTATATTCCACATTGTCTTAGTGAGGGTTTCTGTTGCTTTGAAGGGACACCATGACCACAGCAATTCATAAAAGAAAGTGTTTAATTGGGGCTTTCTTATAATTCAGAGGTTTAGTTCATTGTCATCATAGTGGGAAGCATGGTGGCATGCAGGCAGACATGGTGCTGGAGAATAGCTGAGATTTCTACATCTGGATCTGTAGGCAGCAGGCAGAGGACAGACACTGGGCCAGGCTTGAGCATTTGAAATCCCAAAGCCCATCCCCCAGTGAGACACTTCCTCCAACAAGGCCATACAGACTCCAAGAGGGGTGCACCTCCTGATCCCTGTCAAGTAATGGCCATTCCCTAATGACCAAGCATTCAAATATCTGAGCCTATGGGGGCTATTCCTATTCAAACCACCACACACATCAAACTAAGTAAAAGTATCCTAAAGGCTTCACCTTATCATGTGTGCGAAACCTAGGCATTTTCCAACTTCTCTGTCTATCCACATTGGGCCAAGTCATTGTCTGTTCTCTTTAGACTTTGGGTTTCTTCTCTCTGACTGTTACATGTCCACCTTGCCTCTCCATGGTCAGTCCCTCCATAGAGTTCAACTCCTTAACTAAACTTACCACACCCTTCAGCAGTTTTTCTGCACATTTTCTATCATCTTCCTTCATGACTGGACTCTGTCTGCACAGCTCCATTTCCTGCACTCACCAGAGAGGCACCTTGGCAGCGCTTTTATTGTCTGTTATGTCTGCTCTGAGCACTCTTCTGGAAATTTCTATGGTCATTGTATCGTTTCATTTCAACCTCTTCGAAGTAGTCACTTCTGAAAAGAAGACTAATAGCCAACTTGATGAGATCTACAGGCATCTGGGAGACCCACCCCTGGGCTGTGGGGATTATTTTGATTAGGTTCATTGAGGGAGGACCCACCCGCTGTGTAGTTCACTGCTCTCTGCTTCCTGACTGTGGAGGCAATGGAGTCCAACTGCCTCAAGCTTCTGCTGCTATGACTTTCTGCCTTGATGGACTGTACTTTTGAACTGGAAGCCCTTGAACCATGAGCCTAAAGGAACTCGCTCTCCTTTAACTTGTATTTTGCAGGGGTATTTTATCACAGCAACAGGAAATGTAACTAAGACATGCTTTAAACAAATTCCTGAGTGACTCCCTGCTCATCTCTGTTTTGTTTTTCCTTTACTGTATGAGCCTTAACATTTGTATGCATTTATCAAGCATTTCTTCTCCTTAGTATATAAGCTCCCTAGGGATCAGGTTTTTGTTCATCGTGGTCTTTTCCCCCTCTACAAAGGCAACATCTGGAATAGTTCCTGGAATATAGTAAATCTCTTTTGAGTATTTGAATGAATTTGAATGAGTGAATGAATTGTTCTCAGTCCTGAAGGTGATTCACCCTCAATTCCACAGTTGAGCCCCTTATGTGGAGTCACTAAGCCCTTTGGAGTCAGCTTTGTGTTTATTCAATTAACATTTACTGAGTGCAAACTGCCTTACAGTGTGTTTATCACTGGGCTGCTTACTTCCCACAAGTACTGTATCCAACCAGATAAGTGATACAGCATGAACTCTGTAAGCTCTAAGGCACCACACAGATGTCACTTGTCTCCCAGCACAGTGACACTAATTAATGTTGCTTCTACGTCCAGTTCCAATGGGAGCCTCTAACTAATCTTCATGCTTCCAGATTCTCTCTAGATAATATATTCTACACTCTGCTGCCCATTTAATCTTCTTAACGCATTGCTGCAATTATGTTCTCTTCCTTTTTAAAAAACATTGATTGCCTTCCAATTTCTGACCAAATAGTCCACAATCTCCTTGGCTTGCATCTAAGACCTCCTTCAACCTGGCTATTCACTGCCTCCACTGTTCCTAATCAAAACCTTTGATTTTCCATCAAACATATGGCCCACTTGTCTTTCCCTGAGCATTCTTGGCTTTCCCCTTCTGTACTCCATGCACGTTTTTTTTCTATAATTAATGTTTCTTGAATCGCTTTATGCGCATGCAAGGGATATATATAAAGCTACCATCCCTGAATTTTTCTACTTGTTCATTTGAGACAGGATCTCATGTAACTGAGGCTGGCCTTGAACCCATGATCCTGTCTCCATCTCCGGAGCATTGGGATTGCAGGTGTGAGCCACCATGCTTGGCTCTGGGATTTTCCACTTTCAGGTGATCTTTCTGAACTCTACTTTTAAGGCATTTCCTTCCTACTGAGAGAATATTCTTCTCTTCCCTCTGCAGATGAATTTCTAAGCAGTCTTATTAAATAAAAAACATGGAGCCAAATATAGGGGTGAAAGCCTTAGAGACCAGGGAAGTAGTGAGAGCCACCAACCTTACCTCACCAGCTCTGTAGCTTCCAAAATGCCAGATAAATTTATTGGAGTGCACAATATATCAACCACATCCCTCCTTTCTTTCCTTAATATGGAAAGAAATGAAAGAGGTGCAAATGACATGTTTGGTTGTGTCCATCCCATTTTTCACCATCCTGAGTTGGAGGGTGGGGCAAGTCTGGCATCTGCTTGTCCAAGTGTCTCTAATTGTTTATTCTCCATTCACAATAGGCCATGTAGATCTCTCTGAGATCCCCTGACCAACAGTCTATATTCATGGCTCCCACCTCCAAGTGTGACGGTTAGTTTTGATTTACCGTTGTGACAGGATCAAGAGTCACCTAGGAGATACACTTCTAGCAGCATAGGTGAAAGAGTTTCTAGATTGGTTAGTTGAAGTGAGAATACCCACTCTAAATGTGGATGGCACCATTCCATGAGCTGGGGTCCTGGACTGAATGAAAATGAGAAAGCTAGCAGAGCATCAGCTTTCCCGTGTCTGCTTCCTAGTGGTGGATGCAATAGGACCAGCTACATCACAATCCTGCCACCAAGACTTCCCAGCTACACTCTCGTCCAGGATTGGCTGGATGAGAGTACTCCAGTACCATACCCTTTTTCTGTGTTTAGTTTTGTGCTTCCCACAGTTGGTAATTATTCCTATTTTATTTATTAGATCCATTCATCCTTGCCTCCCTTCTACAACTAGAATGTAAGGAGTCTGAGGAGGAGTGGTGGTTACCTCCTTGCTCTTCACAGTGGTCCCAGAGTCTAGCATATTGCTTGGTGTATAGCAGGTGCTTAGTTAAATATCTGGAAATAAGTGAACAGCTATCCTAGTAAGAGTTTGTTGTTTGAAAGTATAAAGAGAGAACCAAATGTCAGGGGCTATGCACTGCACGTACAGATTGTTAACCTGGGAGAAGTATGCCACGGGGGTTACAGCACACAGTTATGACATTTAAGAAAGGGTGTTCAAACAACACCACTCATTTGGCATAGAGTATCTTAGAGGTTCATGAAAATCTTTTAATGTTGAGTGTCCTGATAGTTGCATGACTATGCTATAAATCAATGAATTGCTTATAAAAAGTGGATGAACTATATCCTATGTGAGTAATAAAATAAAAGAATGATAGAAAGTAAAAAAATAGGAGTCTGAAATAAAAATTTCAGGAGATAAAAAGATGACTAAACAGTACCATTTCACAGATGCCTAATTTTGGTTGTCAGCTTGACACAACTTAGAAGCAGGAACCCCACACTGAGAAAGTGCCTCCATCAGGTTAGCCTGTAGGCATGGTTGTGGAAACATTTTCTTGTTTGTTAATTGATACAGGAGGGCCCAGCCCACTGTGGGTGGTACCATCCCTAGGCAGGCAGGCCCATCCTATGTAAGAATGGTAGCTGAGTGTGACCCTGGGAGCAAACCAGTAAGCAGCATTTCTTCATGGTTTCTGCTTCAGGTCCTGCTTGAATTCCTGCCCTGATATCCTTCTGTGATGGATTCTGATCTGGAAAAGTAAGCCGAATAAACTTTTTTCCTCCCACAATATGCTTTTAGTCAGAATGTTTTATCATTACCACAGAAAAACCAAACTAGAACAATCCCTCAACCATGCATATTCCCATACTCAAACAGTATTCATTTATTTAAATTTTAATTATATTTACTTACTTTTTTGTGGTGTGGGTGTGGAGCTCGAGTCAACTTTTCAACTGGGAGTTGTTTCTCTCCCTCTACCACGTGAGACCCAAGGTTTGAACCTGAATTGTCAAGCTTGGTGGTAAGCATCTTTTTTTTTTCTTTCCTTGAACCATTTTGGCTGCTGTCCCTAGAGCAATGTTGATTATTGTCTCATGTGTTAGGCACAAGGTCAGTGACCAGGGATACAATAAGGAATCCATGGTCCCTGATCTTACATTTTCATGTCTAACATTCTCCACTGAACAAGAACAGAGAAAAATGAGGCAGAGGTGAGGACCAGGGCTACTCTGTAACCCCAGAAAGGTGAAGTCTTGATATTTAAACATTAAAAACAATCTGTAAGGAGAACACAGAAAACATCTCCTTGGGGATCAAAGTGCCCTTCCTTTAAAGAGGAGAATTACCAAAGAGAAATCAGAGCACAGCTCCCATCAATCAGTTGGTTTCCAGTATGAGTTTCTGATGTGGGAGATGTAAGATGCCAACACTAAGAGCGCAGGGAATGTTTTCCATTTAGAAATTGCAGCAGGCCAGTTCTTCAATGCTCTGCCAAAAGCTGCTCCTAGCACAAGAGGACGTGAACAATGGAACAATCATTGGGGACACTGGAGTTAGAAAACTGGATTAAACACTCTTGCCCTGCTCCTACCAGCTTCAACTTCACCTCTTGCAGTACCCCTCATCCCCCATCTGTTGGAGACAAAAGTCCATATCTCATGGCATTATAGATTGAATCAGTTAGTTACTACAAAGTACCTCATCTTTTAGAACTTGTCTTTACCATCTAGGATACAGACTAATGTTAGCCATCAATAATTGTGGGGGCCAAAGAGGCTGTAAGGCCTTACTCAAGATCAGAAAGTCTGAGCTTGCATTACCCAGCAGGGCTGCATAATGGGATGATTTGGCCAAAGGTGTGGTTAACAGGTGTTTTGAAGGGTCTACACTTGGTTGTACATTGTGCTTTGCTCTTGAAAGGGGGAGGTCTTTTGCCTCTCCCCTTGTTCTTGTATAAAAATCAAAAAACCAAAATAAATAAATAAAAAAAATAAAAAAAGCCCATTAGGAATAAACTTGCGGCTGCTGGGTATTGATCCAGGGCCCTCCCAAAGCTGTCCTGTGTCTCTGTCTTTCTCTCCATCTAAGTCTGTATTTCTTCCTAGCATGTCTCAATTCTTCACTCCCCTCTTCAAGGGACCCTTCAATAGGTTGGGGCTGAATCCCAACACTGGGCCCTGACAAACCATGTGGTGGTTGGTAAAACTGGTTATGTATCATCTAAGTCACAGTATTGTCATAAGGAATAAATAATGTATGTGTGTACATGTGTAAGAGTTATGAATATTCATGTCCCCTTCCAAATTCATGTTGAAAGTTAATCCCCACTCAATGACATTAAAAGATGTGGTCTGTCTGTGGGAGATGGTCAGCTCCCTTTTTATAATACAAGGGCTCTGAGCTAAAGGAGGCACTTTCTTGCCACAAATGCTTTTCCTTCCATCATGTGAAGACACAGAATCTGTTTCTTCTGGAGGATACAGAAGGCAGGCTCCCACAGACACCACTTCACTGTCACCCTGACCTTGACCTTCCTGGCTTCCAGAGGCTTGATAAATGAATGTGCATTGCTGATAAATTACCCAACTTGTGTGCTACAGAAGCACAAATAGCCTGGAAGAGAGAGAGAGAGAGAGAGAGAGAGAGAGAGAGAGAGCTTAAAACATTGTAGGGCTTAAACAAGTAATTATTGATAGATACAAAGTGTATCTTGCTATAAAAAACCCTCAGGCTCTTATTTTACTAGTAATTTCCCCAACAAGTTATATTATTAAAAGAGTCTGTGTTCTAAGTAAGGCTGTCTCAGACTTGCCAGATCAATATTTATGGTGTCAATCTTTAGCTATTGGTGAAGCTCAGTGCTGACCAAACAGGACGGATGGATGCTGCCAGTAACTAAACCTGACTCTGCCATGCATGTCTCTTCAGTGAGAACTTGTTTGTAGTCTTGGAGGGATCCTGTGCTGTTAGTTTTTCTTTGCTTTTCTTTCTTCTTATTTCCTTTCCTTCCTTCCTTCCTTCCTTCCTTCCTTCCTTCCTTCCTTCCTTCCTTCCTTCCTTTCTCTCTCTCTCTCTCTCTCTCTCTCTCTCTCTCTCTCTCTCTCTCTTTTGCCAACTTAACACAAACTAGGGGTTTGGGAAGAGAGAACCTCAACTGAGAAAATGGCTCCATCATGTTGCCTGTAGGCAACTCTGTGCAGGCATAGCTTTGATTAATGATGGACATAAGAGGGCCCGGCCCAGCATGGGTGGTCCCACGTATGAGTAAGTGGTCCTGGGTTATATAATAAAGCAGGCTGAGTAAGTCACGGGGAGCAAGCCAGTAAGCAGCATCCCTCTTTGGTCTCTGCTTCAGTTCATGCCTTGAGATTTCTGTCCTGACTTCCCTTCAGGATGCACTATAAGCTGTAAGTTGCAATAAACTTTTTCCTCCTCAAGTTGCTTTGGGTTATGGTTTTTATCACAGCAACAGAATCAAACTAAGGCAAACCCCAAGGAGGGAAACGAGAAGAGGCAGACAAGTGTGAATGGAAGGATTTGCATAGCGATAGCAGCCATTTCCCAACAAGTATCATCCTAAAAGAGGCTAGCTGTGTTGGTTCAAAGTATCTGGAGACACCCACCAAAAAAGATACTATATAATCAGAGCTGCAAAGAGAGAGAGCAGCTGACATAGCCTCTTGTCAATGCCTCCCACCCAAGACAAGATTAAAAAATAGTTTGCCAGAAAGTATTGACCAGCCAAGGAACTGGGTCATAGAAAAGACCCTGGCAACTCAGCATGAAGAGAAGGTGGCCAGTGTGACATCATGGATCTATAAAAAGCACAAGCTGTTTTGGGGAGTATGTGGGTGAATTGTAAATTGCATCAGCCTAGCTATTATTGCTCTTGACAATACACGATTAGTCATCTTGCTTCCAGCAGACTGCACAACATTCCCAAATCCACTTTGTAGTAATTATGGTATGTTAGAAACCCTGCACTGTTGGAGTAACTTTTTGAAAGATCATTGGGTAAGTTTCAGAGCAAACTAGCCTAGGTCATTAGTTGTGGTAGTTAATCTTGGTTGTCATCTTGACATACCTGGGAAGAGGAAACCTAAAATTGAAGAATTGACTGTCAGATTGGCCTGTAGGGGCATTTTCTTGATTAATGATGGTTATAAGAGGGCCCAGCCCACTGTGAACAGCACCGTTCCTAGGCAGGGTGGGCCTGGCTATGTAAAAAAGCTAGCAGAGAGTGCCTGGGAGCAATCTGGTTAGTGATGTTCCATGATACTCTGCTTCAGTTCCTGTCTCCAGTTACTGCTTGAGCCCCTGTCCTGACTTCCCTCAATAATGGACTATACCCTGAAAACTGAAATAAACCCTTTCTTCCCCAAGCTGCCTTTGGTCAGAATGCTTTATCATAGCAACAAAGAAGAAAACCAGAATAGAAGTGAGTTAGTTCCTGGTCATTAGTTAGCCTTAAAATGGCTGATAATGAATTGGGACTTAACTTACTGCTCTGTAACTCTTCCGTCCCTTGTTGATATATTGCATAAAGTCTGATGGCCTGTTTCGGGCAAGGAATTTGGAGACTATAGCCAGTGAAGAAAATGGGAGAGGGGTTGCAGAAATCTGTGCCCTTTCCAAGAGAAAGAAGACTGAGCTGGCAGCAGGAATTGACCAGTGGAAGTGGCTTCTGTGATCCATTTCCTGGGGAGTTTAAATGAAAACCTTTGCAATAACTCTGCGTACTAGTACACTCTGTGCTACTGTAACAGAATATCTCCAGCTAGGTAATTTATAAAGAACAGAAACATTTTGGCTGGTATTTCTGGAGACTGACTAGCCCGCTATCAAAGTTCTAGATTTTAGCAAGGACTTCTGTAATGCACCACGGCAAATTCACTCTTGTGAGACTGTTTATAAAGGCATGGACCTGTTCAAGAGAATAGAGCCCTCCTGGCATAGGTCCCTCTCATTAGGCACCACCTCCTGGCTCAGTCACATTAGGGATTAGGTTTTCAACACTCAGATTTTGGGAGTGCACCTTCAAACAGCAGTGTATTAGTCAGAGTTCTCCAGAAAAACAGAAAAGCAGGATCATAGATCCTTAAATATTAATGCCTATGATTTTATGGACATGATCTATCACATGACTGCCTGCCTGCTTGCCTGCCTGCTTGTCTAACCTATCATTTATCTATCTACTTTCCCTTGTGGAATGGTTGTGGAGGATTACTGGCCAAAATTTATATAGGCCAAATATTGTCTAGTTGAAAGCCTAGGGAGGAGTTGCAGTTGAGTCCAAAGGCCATCTGCTGGCAGAATTCTGTCCTGTTTGTTGAAGATCAGACTTTGTTTTAGTAAGCCTCTAGCTGATTGGGTGAGGCTAACTCATATTACAGACAGACAGCAACTACTGTCTCCAAACTCTACTCATACAAATATTAGTCTCATCCAGAAAACACCTTCACACAAACTTCTGGGATAATGTTTAATGAAACGTTTGGCTATAGTAGCCAGATAGACACTTTAGTCACCATTGCATAAAGGAATGTGAAACATTATGGTAGTGGTTGTTGATGCTGCTATTTGTATCTGAGAAAAAGCTGCTAAGATAGCCAAACAACTGAAGGATGGAGATAGATTAAGATATTAAATGAGGAAGGGTGTGAGGAATGGAAAGGTATCACCTCTCACACACAGAGGTCTATAAAATCTCTCTCTCTCTCTCTCTCTCTCTCTCTCTCTCTCTC